>KQ997541.1:68316-84204 GCA_001598015.1 Dorcoceras hygrometricum | reverse complement strand
TCCACTCGACAAATGGTAACCACTTGGAAAGTCTGAAGGAGGGTAGTTCGATAGATCACCCGGTCACTATCTATCTGCATGCTCAGAACATCACAATGTTCCCTACCAATGAAACATGGTACTTTGCATCGCAGATACTAGTCTCGAACTCAGGCGGCCTTATCCTGATTTTGACGGCCCAATCGACTAGGAACATGTTCAGAATACACAGCGACTATTAGATGTGTTTCATGATAGCCGTCATACCCACTATCACATCTAACATACGCTTTAGTGCATTCTAGGTCTTTACTCAACGCAATTGTAAATCATTACACACATAATGAAAGTAAAGAACGCCATATAAAAGAATGCAAATATCATATATAAAGACTGTTTGTACAAGAGTCTATAAAACCCACACGCCACAAGTTGGCTAGTTGGGCATCTACTCTAACAGTTATTGTATTGGGTTTCAGCGTTGTAAAACCAACCAAAAGCGAAAATTTTACCCACTGTTTTTAATGCTTACGCTATCGTTTGTTGTGTGGTTTTACCCTTATTGAGCACGAGGCCTGACAACATATCCAAAGGTCTGATAAAACTTCATAGAGTCATCCAATTTGCTGAAAATTCCCCGATCAAATGAAAGAAAAAAATCAACTTCAAAGATTTTTAGGCTGTCTCAATTATATTGCTGAATTCTTCCCTAAACTCCAACAAATTTGTCAACCATTATATGAACGACTCCAAACCAATCCACCTCCTTGGTCCGATATTCATACTAGCATTGTCAAAAATATAAAAAATAGGGTTCAAACCCTACCTTGCTTAGGTATCCCTAACCTAACAGCCTTCATGATCGTTGAAACTGATGCCTCTAATATAGGCTACGGTGGCATCCTCAAACAACGCATAGAAGCTCTCAAACAATTAATTAGATTCCATTCAGCTCTTTGGCTCGGACCACAAAAGAATTATTCAACAATCAAATAAGAAATTTTATCTATTGTTTTATGTATTTCAAAGTTCCAAGACGATCTTTTTAACAAAAAATTCCTTCTACGAGTTTATTGCAAACCTGATAAGGAAGTTATTTTAAAAGATGTTCAAAATATTGTTTCAAAACAAATATTTCCCGATGGCAAGCTATACTTTCTGTTTTTGATTTTGAAATTGAATTTATCAAAGAGGAAGATAATTCACTCCCTGACTTCCTTACCCGAGAACTTTTACAAGGCAAACAAAATTTTATTGCAGATGGATCTTTCAAAGAAGAAATTGCAGACTCCAAAAGACTATGAGATGCCTCAAACTAGTTCAAAACAATTAGTTCCACTCCAACCCAATACACCTCAAACTTTTACAAGGCAAACAAAATTTTATTGCAGATGGATCTTTCAAAGAAGAAATTGCAGACTCCAAAAGACTATGAGATGCCTCAAACTAGTTCAAAACAATTAGTTCCACTCCAACCCAATACACCTCAAAAAACACCTTCTCAAAGACCTACCGGTCCTTTTCCGCCTCTCACCTCAAATTTCAAAAGATATAGTCATCTCCAATACCTCCCCAACTTACCGTACAAATCAATTTTATCCTTCCCCTCCAACCCGTCTCCTGCTCAAACTTCTCTTCCAACACCTCTAGCTCAAGACGAATACAAGCATGTTTCAAAACCATGGCCCGGAGACCTTGGCTTCGCCCCTTTTACTGAAATTCCTCAAAATAACAAAAACCAGGACTACATTCGTCGCCGTTTTTCTCCAAATCAGTTTTGGGAGACTGAAAATCCCGAAAAAACTCAAAAATTTTATGAGCTTATTCTTGTGGACACTGACTCTGTTGAAAATCCACAAAAAATACTCAAAAGGTGAAACAACTTTTTCAAAATGGATTATCAAGCAAGTCATTGATGCCACCCAATGGGATGGCATTTTCAAAACCAGACCTTTCTCTGTCCCTTTTCAACCTCAAATCTTCAATTACATCAATTACAAACATGCTTGGTATAGAACATTTTATATCAGGCCCTTTTCTCATTCCTGGTTTTTCACATTTCACTCTGACTGCGATTCAAATTTCCCCATTTGGTTCTTTGAATGGTGGAAAAGGATGGGCTCAGACTCGTCTATCCTTCCTCATGATATCAAAAAAGGCTTAGAAGTTTTTTCTGAGTCATCCTGTCTCAAATAATTTTCCAAAACCACTAAAATTATATGCTGAGTTTAAAGTACCATGGATCTTTGCATCGGACTTTGATTTTCAAAAACTTTTCCCAGACCCCGTTCCTTTCTCCGTCATTAGGACTCATCGCATCAAATGGTAGGGCAAATTCCAAACCCATCTCTGCAATGAGCATGTTGTCCGACATTTTCTTGCTACCAGTCAAAAGCCCAAATATTCATCAGACGATCAAAAAACTAAATTTTCATCATCTTCTCCAAAATCCTAAACTAACCTCGATCTTGTTCAACAGGATTTCCTCGATGCTTTCAAAAAAGACCCCGATTTAAAAAATCAATTTTTTGAATTCATGACTCAATGCTCTTCCAAGTCTGCAATCAGAGGAGTCCATCTCCTCTGACCCCTACGATGGCCCTGCGGCCCAAGACCCTTTTTATTTTTAGTTTGTACTATCAAAACAAAAAACAAAAAAACGAGGAAACATTTTTGAAATTATTGCTCTCTCAAAGTTTTATAGGTGGCCGACAGAGTCTCTCGGGGACCATATCCACTATCCCCACGACGCTACAAAATTCAAACGATTCCGACAGCTCCAAAACCATCCACCGTAAGACAGCTCAAAAGAAGGTACCCAATATCAAAAGCAGAGAAGGACAACACAATTCTCAAAGTCCCGTGGCAGACAAAAGCATTCAAAAGAAAGAAACGGACAACCACATTATCAAAAGAAGACAGAAAGCTCAAAGAGATTTCCATTATCACAAGACTCAAAAGCAGACACATCTTTCAAAGACGCGTGAAGAATATATTGATCACAAAACGACAAAATAAAAAGGGGAAATAGACTTCAAATGTACTTTAAATATATATAAACATTGTATCATTTCAATAGAATGGAGAGCGCATTTAGTTCACTTGATATCTTTCCGAGTTTGGAACCTCCGAAGTAAAATCAATTGTGTAGAAACCAATAATGGTCAATGTGATGAATCCCCAAGTTCAAGTACTGATGACTCTGAAGATGAAACTTCGGATGATGTCAATATTATTGAAAACCCCTTTGAAGATGACGATGAAGAAATTAACAAAATCTTTCACAGACGACGACGGTTTAAAAATCGAAATACTCGTAATTACTATCACAGACCTACGCCGATTGATATTGGCTATGAAGAAAGAAACAAATTCAAAAGTACAAAATTGATGGTCAATCTATAATTGAATGGAATATTGATGGAAAATCAGAACACGGAAATTCTTAATACATTACAAGAAATGGGCATGGCACGCCTTGCCTACAAAATTAAAGGTCAAAACGAAGAAACTTCCACGACCTTGATTGTCCAGGGTTTTGTTGGCCAATGAAGAAATTGGTGGGATAAAGCTTAATCCCTTGAATCCAAATTAAGTATACTTAATCACACTATTCAAGTTGAAGACAATGATGGTAATATCTGTAACGCCCAGACATTTCCATAGTCCACAATTAGTAAGTTATGAGATTTAAAGGATTACATTGTTATGTCATTCAAATCTTATTTCAGTTGAGTTTCAAGTATCAGATATTGTTTGGCTTTCTTTGTTTAGAAGATAAATTTCAGATTACATGTTTACGCATTTATCAGCCTTCATTATGTTTTGGGTGGATATTCAGATAATAGGAATACAATTTCAGCAGGTGTCTAGTCGATTTCTGCAAGCCAATCGAATTCTTTGTTTTAACTAAAATTTTTTCGGTTTCCATATGCATCACTTTATTTTCAAATAGAGTGCGCTTTTAAGATTTCTGTTGCATATTGGTTAAACGTGTTTTCCTTCCTTAGGCATTTTAAATCATATAAATAGGATGATAAGCTGCTTCATGCATCATTATTTTCAAATCAAATTACTTTGAAGTGGTGCTCTCTCTCTGAAGAAGCCGAACAAAATCCTTTCAGAGTTTTTAAAAGAAGACGAGCGGTGCGTAAGAAATTTGCTGGACTTTCCGCTGTTGTTGTGTTGCAGAATCCAGGAAAGTAAACTCTGTTTCTTGCTCACTCAGTGAAAGCATATATTCAATTATGTTTGCATGTTTATATGAGATTTTAAAGAAAGGAAGATGGCTTCGGATGTTCTTCAAAAGTTCAGAAAATTTTATACTCTGTTTTTCTGAAAGTTGCGTTTTACTGTATTTTGATCCAGAAATGTTTTAGAAAATGGTTTGGTGATGTTCATCCAGTAGATTCTTGAGTTTTCTTCAGAAATTCCATCGAAGTAGCTTACAAGTAGCTTATTCGATTATTTCCAGAAATTTCTTCAGATATTTTGAATTCTTCAGACAAAGGAAAACCATCGTCATTCACCTGGTTAAGTCTGAAATCTGGTTCTTATACCATGACTGATATTTCTTTGTTGAAAATATTCGAAGTATAGATTTCAGTAGTTGCGTTGATTATGTCTAGCTGTTGTCAGCTTTCGTGGGTGTTCATCAATTGTTAACTGTTGACAGCAACCTTCGTTTCCCATAGAGTAATATCTGTTGGCAGATACCTACTGTTCATTACCTTTCAGCAACTATCATCAGTTATCTACTATTACAGTAGCTGTTGACAGTAACTTTATTTCCATTGAATGGTATCTGTCGTCAGTAACCTCGTTTCCCAGAAAGTGATATCTGTTGACAGAAACCATCCATATTTCAGTAGATAGTTACTGTTCATTTTCTTCAACAGATAACGAAATTTCAGAATTTGTTTTCTTATTCATTTATGCTTCAATTCATTTGAATTATTCGAGTTAACTGACATATTCAACTAGCAAATTTATTCAGTTTTCATCCTCGCAAGAATTACAGAGAATCCTCAATCATTCTCAGAACATCATCGAACAACAAAAAAAGCAGTAAATCGTACGAGGAAGAAAGAAAACAGATTTACGAAAGAAAAGAAAGAGCAGAACATTGTTTTAAGAAATGTTTTAAGTAATTACAACAGAAAGGGTCCCCATGAAGGATAAGGATTATGGCTGACGAACCGTATACCCCTTAAAAACCCAGGAAGGATCAGGATTACGGGTCGACGAACTTGTATACCCCTTCACCATGAGCCATAGTGCTAGACTGATATCAGGAGTTTGATCAAACGAATTGGACCACATGTTTAAAGTGTTGTCATAATTTCAGAAAAAGAAAGAAGAGCAAAAGTGTGATTTTAGTCACAGCTCTAGAGATGTTTAAAGAAAGAATTTCAGAACTGATTCATGATTATGCTATCGATTTCTATCAGATTTCTCAGTTATGTATTTCGCTTGTTTGTATATAAGTGTACTTCAAGTTTCAAAATTTCATTATGTGTTTTGATATTTCCAGATTTACCTGTTGGGCCTTAGGCTCACTAGTTTTCATTGAGTGCAGGTAATGATCAGTAAGGAGCTGGAGAGAGATGAACAGAAAGGAAGGAGGTGTTTATCGTGGACGTCTTTCTGTTGTGTTCTCCCGTTTCTGTTTTGTACTTCAGAAATTTCAGCAGTAGAAATTTTGTATTACAACAGACAGTTAAACAGTAATTGTCTGTTCCACCCTTTTTGTTATATTAATCGAAGTGTTGATTAGCTTTTGGCTTTCTCTTCTCACACATTAATGTTCCGCATACGTTGCCGTTTTTGCTTGATACACATTTCAGTAGTTGCAAGTTGATCATATTCGCAATTTAACCCAGAAATTAGTAACGACTTATTATTTAGTCAAGATCGAAAATTTTTGGTCTTTCAATCGAACCCTAAACTTCTAAATTTCATTAAGAAAAGAGAGGGTCGTTACAGTTGGTATCAGAGCATGGTCCTCGAGATAAACACACTTCCAGTCTGAGCAAATCTCTCCAGCCACTTCTAAATTTGTGAGTTTTAATTCATGTTCTAGCATAAATTAATCTCTCATAATAGAATTGTGGTGGATTTGGGCTATGTTTACAGAAATGTCAGGACGAGGTAGAGGCAGAAGAGATGCTTCAGACAGATATAGTGAGTCTGAGGCAATGAATCCTGTTCTCAACAGCATGGCTCAACTGTTAGAGCGATTAGTTGACCAAACCACTAATGGGAATGGTCAGTCGTCGAGTAGAATAATTAGTAGAGAGGATCCACAAGAGCGATTTAGGAGGCAGCGACCCCAGGAATTTTCTGGTACTACTGATCCGCTTATAGCAGAAATCTGGATCAAATTTATGGAAGTGATATTTGAATATCTGCATCTCACAGAACTGGAGAGACCTCAGTGTGCAATTTACATGCTGAGGGGAGATGCGATGATGTGGTGGGAAGGAGCCAAGTTAACGGTGGACTTGGAAATTCTTACCTGGGAAGAAGTTAAAAGGGTCTTTTTTGAACAATATTTTACTGTAGACGTGAGAGAACAATTGCAGAGTGAGTTTTTAACTCTCAAACAAGAAGGAATGGTAATGCGGGACTATATCCGCAAATTTGAGAGGGGATGTTATTTTGTTCCACTGATTGGGACGAATGATGATGCCAAGCTTCTCCATTTCATCAATGGGTTGAAGCCCATGATTAAACATGATGTTAGGTTGGCAGAACCCGTGGATTACAGAGCCGTTGTAAATAAATCTCTGCGGGCAGAACAAGACTGGAAGGCGATCGATGATGAAAGGCAGTTAAAGAGACAAGCTTTCCAGCAAAATGATCGCAGGAAGCTCAAGAAGCAAAACAGAAATCAGCAAGGGTCGCAAGGGAAAGGGCCGATTGCTGCTCAACCCATATCTGCTGTTCCAAACACTTGAAATAGGCAGCCATGTCCCACTTGCAAGAAGACTCATAAGGGACAGTGTCTTCTTGGGCAGAATGTGTGTTATACTTGTGGCAACCAAGGCCATATGTCGAGAAACTGTTCTCAGAAGCAACAACTCATTACCAGCAGGGCTTACGTAATGACTGCTGATCAAGCCCCAGCAGATACCACGGTGGTGACCGGTAAGATTTCTGTTGCCAACATGTCTATGATAGCACTGTTAGATTCTGGTGAAACTCATTCATTTGTATCAGATAGATTCTCTAAGAAATTGGTTGATCAACCATAAACATTAGAAGTAGGATACTGTGTTCAGCTTCCTTCGGGAGAAAGCATAGTAACCAATCTAATTGCGAAATATAGAACTTAAGTTACAATGGAATATCGTTTTCGCTGATTTAATAGTGTTACTCCTGCTTGAGTTCGATTTTATATTGGGAATAGATTGGTTAACCAACTACGAAGCTATTATAGACTTTAATCAGAGGTCTGTTCAAATTAAACTACCTGGTGGAACTTCATTTTTGTTCAAAGCCGATAAGTTTAATGGTACTCCTAAGATAATATCAGCCGTTAAGGCCCAAAGATGTTTAAGCAAGGGATGCCATGGGTTTATAGTGAATGTCCTATCCTCAGAACTTGAAAAGAAAAGTAATTTTGAAGATGTACATATCGTAAGAGAGTTTCCAGACGTCTTTCCAGCAGATGTCTCAGGCTTACCCCCAAATCGCGAATTAGAATTCACTATCGATTTAGTACCAGAAGCTGCCCCAGTTTCTAAGCCTCCTTACAGACTTTCCCCTAAAGAGATGAAAGAGCTGAAAGAGCAAATCCAAGATCTTTTGGATAAAGGATTCATCAGACCCAACACTTCACCATGGGGAGCGCCAGTACTGTTCGTGAAGAAGAAGGACGGTAGTATGCGTTTATGTATAGATTATAGAGAATTGAATAAGCTGACGATTAAAAATAAGTATCCTCTCCCTAGGATAGATGATTTATTTGATCAGCTACGAGGAGCTGCTGTGTTCTCAAAGGTAGATTTAAGGTCGGGATATCATCAACTACGAGTAAAAGAAGCAGATGTGTACAAAACAGCTTTCAGGACCAGATATGGCCATTATGAATTTTTAGTTATGCCATTTGGAGTGACTAATGCGCCATCAGTTTTTATGGATTTGATGAATAGAGTATTTCAGCCTTTTCTGGACAAATTTGTCATCGTATTCATAGATGATATACTGATTTACTCGAAGAATAGATGTGAGCACGAAGATCACCTTAGAGAAATCTTGCAAATCTTAAGAACTAAACTATTGTTTGAAAAATTCAGTAAGTGCGAATTTTGGATTGAGAATGTTGTATTTTTGGGTCATATTATTTCGAAGAATGGAATAGAAGTAGATCCTTCAAAATTAGAAGTTGTTAAAGAATGGCCTGTTCCTAAGAGTGTATCAGATGTTCGTAGTTTCTTAGGATTGGCAGGTTATTATCGAAAATTTATTGAAGGATTTTCCAAGATTGCTGTTCCATTAACCGCCTTGACTAAGAAAGATGTCCAGTATAAGTGGACTCCTGAATGTCAGGACAGCTTTGAGAAGTTAAAAATAGCGTTAGTAGAGGCCCCTGTTTTGACGCTGCCATCAGCAAGTGGAAATTTTGTAATATATACCGATGCGTCGAAGGTAGGACTAGGAGCTGTTTTGATGCAAGACAAGAAAGTAATCGCTTATGCTTCTAGACAGCTGAAGATTCATGAAAAGAATTATCCTACGCATGACTAAGAATTAGTATCCGTGGTTTTTGCATTAAAGATCTGGAGACATTACCTTTATGGATAAAAATGCGAGATCTTCACAGACCACAAAAGCCTTAAGTATTTCTTTACCCAGAAAGAGCTAAACATGAGACAAAGAAGATGGCTTGAACTGGTTAAAGATTACGACTATGTAATCAGCTATCACCCAGATAAAGCTAATGTAGTAGATGATGCTCTAAGCAGAAGAAACGTGGGTTTAGCGCAAATCTCGGTTCAGATTCCTTTAGCATTAGAAATCAACAGATTTGAACTGGGGATATTGAAGAAGGAAAATGCTGCTAAATTATCGGTTCTTACAATCCAATCAACATTAAAAGATCGGATTCGAGAAGGTCAAGCGAAGGATGATCAGCTTTAGAAATGGAAGACACAAGACAAAAACAGAGGAACAAATCCGTATACAGTAGAGGAAGGAATTGTGAAATATCAGAGTCGGTTGTGGGTAACGCGCACAGATAATTTGCGCAATGAGATTATGAAGGAAGCCCATAACTCACCGTATTCAATTCATCCAGGAGGAACAAAAATTTTTAAGGATTTGCAAACTCTATTATGGTGGCCACGGATGAAGCGCGATATTTGTAGATTCGTCGCTGAATGTTTAACGTGCCAACAAGTTAAAGCAGAACATCAGAGACCAGCTGGGATGTTAAAACATATTCCCATACCAGTGTGGAAGTGGGACAATATAGCAATGGATTTCGTTGTAGGATTGCCAAGAATAGTCCAGGGATTTAATGCAATTTGGGTTATCATTGATAGATTAACTAAAACTGCACATTTCCTACCTGTTAAGACAACTTATGACTTGAATAAGTATGCTGAATTATATATCAACGAAATAGTTAGACTTCACGGGATACCAAGCTCTATAGTATCTGATAGAGATCCCAGATTTACTTCAAGATTCTGGGAAAGTTTACACCAAGCTTTGGGAACTAAATTAACTTTCAGTACAACGTTCCATCCCCAAACCGATGGACACTCAGAAAGAGTTATCCAAGTACTGGAATATTTGTTACGGGCTAGTGTTCTTGACTTTTCAGATAGTTGGAATTCTAAGTTACCGGTGATTGAATTCGCCTACAACAATAGTTACCAAGCTTCGATAGAAATGGCACCATACGAAGCTCTGTATGGCAGGAAATATCGTTCGTCGATTCTTTGGGATGATATAGGTGAAAGAACGGAGATAGGACCTTATATTGTAGAGCAAACTACTGAAGCAATTAAAAGAACACGTGATCGAATGAGACGAGTAGGCAGAAAAGTTATGCAGATAGTCATCGCAGAGATTTAAATTTTGAAATAGGAGATCATGTGTTCTTAAAGATATCACCAATGAAGGGTGTTATCAGATTTGGTAGAAAGGGGAAGCTAAGTCCCAGGTTTGTTGGACCATTTCAGATATTAGAGTGAATTGGGACTTTAGCATATCGATTAGCGTTACCTACTCAAATGTCTACTGTTCACAATGTGTTTCATATATCAGCACTTAGAAAGTACATTGCAAACCCTTCACATGTACTCAGTTATGAACCCATCAAATTAGCGTCGGACTTGACTTACGAAGAAATTCCAGAGAAGATTTTAGCAAAAGAGAATCGTAAGTTAAGAAACAGAACCATTCCGATGATTAAAATTCAGTGGGCAAATCACACTGAAAGGGAAGCTACTTGGGAGGTCGAAGCTGATATGAAGAAAAACTATCCAAATCTTTTTAAGTAAATAATTTCGGGGACGAAATTCTTTTAAGAGGGGTAGATTGTAACGCCCAGACATTTTCATAGTCCACAATTAGTAAGTTATGAGATTTAAAGGATTACATTGTTATGTCATTCAACTCTTATTTCAGTTGAGTTTCAAGTATCAGATATTGTTTGGCTTTCTTTGTTTAGAAGCTAAATTTCAGATTACATGTTTACTCATTTATCAGCCTTCATTATGTTTTGGGTTGATATTCGGATATTAGGAATACAATTTCAGCAGATGTCTAGTCGATTTCTGCTAGACAATCGAATTCTTTGTTTTAACTAAAATTTGTTCGGTTTCCATATGCATCACTTTATTTTCAAACAGAGTGCGCTTTTAAGATTTCTGTTGCATATTGGTTAAACGTGTTTTCCTTCCTTAGGCATTTTAAATCATATAAATAGGATGATAAGCTGCTTCATGCATCATTATTTTCAAATCAAATTACTTTGAAGCGGTTCTCTCTCTCTGAAGAAGCCGAACAAAATCCTTTCAAAGTTTTTAAAAGAAGACGAGCGGTGCGTAAGAAATTTGCTGGACTTTCCGCTGTTGTTGTGTTGCAGAATCCAGGCAAGTAAACTCCGTTTCTTGCTCACTCAATGAAAGCATATATTCAGTTCTGTTTGCATGTTTATATGAGATTTTAAAGAAAGGAAGATGGCTTCGGCTGTTCTTCAAAAGTTCAGAAAAGTTTATGCTCTATTTTTTTGAAAGTTGCGTTTTACTGTATTTTGATCCAGAAATGTTTTAGAAAATGGTTTGGTGATATTCATCCAGTAGATTCTTGAGTTTTCTTCAGAAATTCCATCGAAGTAGCTTACAAGTAGCTTATTCGATTATTTCCAGAAATTTCTTCAGATATTTTGAATTCTTCAGACAAAGGAAAACCATCGTCATTCACCTGGTTAAGTCTGAAATCTGATTCTTATACCACGACTTATATTTTTTTGTTGAAAATATTCTAAGTATAGATTTCAGCAGTTGCGTTGATTATGTCTAGCTGTTGTCAGCTTTCGTGGGTGTTCATCAATTGTTAACTGCTGACAGCAACCTTCGTTTCCCATAGAGTAATACATGTTGGCAGATACCTACTGTTCATTACCTTTTAGCAACTATCATCAGTTATCTACTATTACAGTAGCTGTTGACAGTAAATTTATTTCCATTGAATGGTATCTGTCGTCAGTAACATCGTTTCCCAGAAAGTGATATCTGTTGACAGAAACCATCCATATTTCAGTAGATAGTTACTGTTCATTTTCTTCAACAGATAACGAAATTTCAGAATTTGATTTCTTTTTCATTTATGCTTCAATTCATATGAATTATTCGAGTTAACTGACATATTCAACTAGAAAATTTATTCAGTTTTCATCTTCGCAAGCATTACAGAGAATCCTCAATCATTCTCAGAACATCATCGAACAACGAAAAAGCAGTAAATCGTACGAGGAAGAAATAAAACAGATTTACGAAAGAAAAGAAAGAGAAGAACATTTTTTTAAGAAATGTTTTAAGTTATGACAACAGAAAGGGTCCCCAGGAAGGATAAGGATTATGGCTGACGAACCGTATATCCCTTCAAAACCCAGGAAGGATCAGGATTACGGGTCGACGGACTTGTATACCCCTTCACCATGAGCCATAGTGCTAGACTGATATCAGGAGTTTGACCAAACGAATTGGACCACATGTTTAAAGTGTTGTCATAATTTCAGAAAAAGAAAGAAGAGCAAAAGTGTGATTTTAGTCACAGCTGTCAGGCCTCGTGCTCACAACAGATAAACACATGCGGAAGCTATCAAAAGTGGGTAAAATTTTCGCTTTTAGGCCCGACGGTTTTAAACATATAATTTAAAATACAACGATACTTAAAATAAGTTTCCCAATTCATAAAACAACCAACAATAAAGCATACATAATTCAAAACATGTATCATACTCCCCTACGAGTACAACAAAAAAGCGCAGGGCATCCCCCTGGCTAACTGATACATATATATAAAAATAGGCTATATGCAACTGGGACACGCTAGACACCTCCTGGGGCACCACCAGCTGGGTTAAAACCACGACCAGCTGTAGAACCTGGGTTTCCTGAAAACAACGTAACAAAGAAACAAACCAAGCCCCGGAGGGACATGGGGTCAAACCCCAGTACGGAGAGCAACAATACAACAGCAATAAACAGCAAGGTATAAAATGCAGATGCTATGCATGAGACGCCGAATAACAACGGAACGCTCAACCCTCGAGGGAGCTAAGGAACTCAAACATAGCTCCAAGAATCATAAACAACATATAGTGGCCACGGGGTGTGTTCACAGTGTGGTAGTGAGCCACTCGCCATGACACTACACCCACTTACCAGATGCATCAAACAACTCAACCTGCTGTTGCCTCGCCCATGAACTGTGGTAGTTAACCACTCGGCGCATGGTGGCTACGATCCCAGCAGGGAGATGAGAGTGCGGTATTGCCGCTCGCCCTCACATCCTGGTAAGAAACAACAAGAATACAACAAGGTAAAAAGACTACCAAAGCTGGAAAAAGGAATACCATGCGTGTATGCAACATGCTGGAATACAAGCATATACACCTATGCAACACAGCAATAACACAGTAGCATACAGAATCCTCAACAGGACACAACCAGCAGGCACGGCCATTCCACATACCAGCAACTACAATCATCCAAGCCATAACCTCGCTGTAATATAAGCTCAAATCCGTACCTTATACTGAGCAACAATTAATACTACGAGAAATCCCGAAGACTCTGGTAAAAGCCTGTTAAACACACGGCATACACAACATAAATCTAACGGGTTGCTAATCAAGCTCACGGCTGGGAGTCACACTCAACCAGCTGCTCAATATACCTCAACAATTACACAGAAAGCTTAAAACTATGGCTAGGAACAAGGTCTCATCGAAAACCAGAACGTAGTTCTACTCGGTCGACGCAACACTCGAACGGCAGCAACTTCGCGTTCCTCAACTAGCCAATTACAGCTTCTAAAACTAGTACGAAGTGGAAGAGCTTCTCGAGAGGAGTCCAACGCTACCTTGCACGAGCAAAACAACCATCGGAAACGCCGGGAATTCGCCGGAAAAGCTCACGGTGAACAGTGCTCTAGGGTTCGAAGAACAAAGAACGAAAGGCTAAAAATTCTAAGTATGGGAACTGATATCACAAATTCGAAGACCAAGTCTTCCTTAAATTAAAACAATCGCAAAACAAACCAACGGCTGGTTCTCAAAACGGCGTCGCGCCAACTTACTCAAACGACGTCGCACAGGATGCTATACCAACAGCTGGGTATCCAGTCGCAAGAACAAAACAACGCGCACACTTCTCTCTGCTGGTTCCAATCGCAACCTCAAAACGCAGCGTTGCAACTAACCCAAACGACGTCGCTCCACTGACGTCATCAAATCTGATAGCAGCACTCGTTAAATACCAGCAGCAAATACAATAACGAAAATCACTCGCAGCTGGACTCCCAGTCGCAACAACGAAACGACGACGTTTCCTCTTCGAGCTACAGGAATGTTGACCCGCGTTGACATCTGCTTCTGCTGAACAACCAGCCGACATACGCACGCAATTCCACCAGCTGGTACCAGACGCAACATCCAAACGACGTCGCGCCAACTAAACTAAACGCAGTCGTTTTTCCCTCGCTACACGAAAACACTAAAGCACCTGCTGATCACAACACGTGCAACCAGACTTCACGCAAACGACGGCGTTTCAGGAATCTCGCGCTAAAACACGCTTCGAATGGTTTTGCCACCGACCAGCTGCTAGCTCACAAAACCAGCTGATACTCAAAAATCTCAAAAACACGAAAACTTCCAGAATTGCTCCAAATGCTATTTCAGACCCGAAAATGTAAACCAAACTCTCAAACAGAGATTCGACCAGCAGAAAACTCCCAAAAACCGATACAATCAACAAATAAATCTTAATACAAATCCAGGTCTCACATTTCTCCCCCACTAAAAACGATTTCGTCCTCGAAATCAGAACAACAACTCTGGAAAACAACACTACAGCAGAGGCTAGAAACAGAACTCGCCCAACACAAGGCCAAGAGTTCAAGATAACTGAGCAAACACATCACAATAACTAAGGAAGAAAAACAGCAAAACTACAAGCTACTGGAAAATATAGCCCAACAGCTACTCAAACAGATACGGCCACTCGCACTGCATCTTTTCTTCCAGCTCCCAAGTAGCTTCTTCCCTACCATGTTTGCTCCACTGCACCATTACTAACGGAATGGTCTTATTCCTCAGCTGTTTCTCTTTTCTGCCAAGGATCTGCAAAGGGTATTCCTGATAGCTCAACGATTGATCTAGCTCTACCTCGTCAGTTCCAAGTACATGAGACGGATCTGGCTCATACTTCCTCAACATGGAAACGTGAAAGACGTCATGCAGAGAAGATAACTCGGACGGCAACAACAGACGATACGCTAAAGGGCCAATCCTCTTGACAATCTCATACGGACCAACGTAACGAGGGGCTAACTTTCCCTTGTGTCCAAAGCGCATCACACTACGAAACGGAGAAACCTTGAGAAATAAACGATCACCAACCTGGCCTCTTATTCGCATAACTGGCTTGGCGATCCTGGGCAGCTTTCATCCGCTGTCTAATAAGATCCACGTGATCTTTCATCTGCTGCACAAAGTCAGGGGCAGATAGCATCTTCTCCCCCACTTCTTCCCAACACACTGGCGATCTGCACTTCCGGCCATACAAAGCCTCGAAAGGCGCCATGCCAATCGTCACTTGGTAGCTGTTATTATACGAAAACTCAACCAAAGACAATGCGTCTTGCCAACTACATCCGAAATCCAACACAACAGCACGCAACATATCCTCTAACGTCTGGATAGTTCGCTAAGATTGGCCATCTGACTGGGGATGATACGCGGTACTCATAGCCAATCTAGTGCCCAAAGCTGTCTGCAAACTCTTCCAAAACTTGGAAGTAAACCTCGGATCTCGGTCAGACACGATTGAAACAGGCACACCGTGCAATCTAACAACAAAATCAACGTACAGCTTCGCCATCTTCTTCAACGAGAAGGTCATCCCATAGGGAATGAAGTGTACAGACTTAGACAAACGGTCTACAACTACCCAAACAGCATCGCATCCTCGGCTGGAACGAGGCAAATGTGTTACGAAATCCATTGCAATGTGCTCCCAATTCCATTGGGGCACCTCTAAACTCTGCAACAGACCACCAGGTCTAATCCTTTTGGCCTTAACCATTTGGCAGTTCAAACAACGAGCGACAAAACCAGCAACATCGCTCTTCAGGCCAGCCCACCAAAAGTGAGGCTTCAAAGCA
>KQ997541.1:45036-67910 GCA_001598015.1 Dorcoceras hygrometricum | reverse complement strand
CATTCTCACACTGCTCAGTCCAAACAAACCGTTTATCCTTCTGGGTCAATTGGGTCATCGGCTTTGCTATAGAAGAAAACCCCTCAATGAAACGACGATAATAGCCAGCCAGACCTAAGAAACTGCGAATCTCAGACACATTTCTCGGTCGCTCCCAGTTCAACACGGCATCCACTTTACTGGGATCCACAGAAATGCCATCTGCTGAAATGACATGACCCAGAAATACTACGCGTTCCAACCAGAACTCGCACTAAAACTTCGCATACAACTGCTGCTCTCTCAACCTATGAAGAACCATCTCCAAGTGCTCCTTGTGCTCCCTCGGAGTCTTCGAGTAAACCAAGATGTCGTCTATAAAAACGATCACGAACTGATCTATGAACTCTCTAAAAACCCGGTTCATCAGATCCTGAAGACTGCAGGCGCGTTTTTCAACCCAAACGGCATCACCAAAAACTCAAAATGTCCGTACCTCGTACGAAATGCAGTATTCGCGACATCTTGTTCCCTCACTCTGAGCTGATGGTACCCGGAACGAAGGTCAATCTTAGAATACACCGCAGAACCCTGCAACTGATCAAACAGATCATCGATTCTCGGCAACGGGTACTTATTATTCACAGTGTCTTTATTCAACTGACGAAAATAAATGCACATCAGCATTGAGCCATCTTTCTTCTTCACAAACAAAATGGGCGCTCCCCACGGTGACATACTAGGGCGAATGAAACCCTTCTCCAGCAAATCATATAACTGTACCTTGAGTTTTCTCAACTCCGCAGGCGCTAGACGATACGGGGCACGAGAAATCGGAGCTGTGCTAGGCACCAACTCTATGATGAAGTCAATCTCCCGCCTCGAAGGAAAACCAGGAATCTCCTTCGGGAACACGTCGGGGAAGTGTCGCACCATGGGAACGTCACTAAGCTGAACACTAGAAGAAGAAGACGCATCCAAAGCATAAATCATAAAGCCAGAATTTCCCAAAGACAACAAGCTAAACATCTCCATCGCGGAGACCAACGGAATCTTCGATTCGAGTCTTGGCCGTAGAAGTCCCACTTCTCGCCAGAAAAAGGCCTAAAATGCACAATCCCATGGAAGCAATCCACGGAGGCCCTATAGTTGGACAGCACATCCATCCCAACTATGCAATCGAAATCCCAAAGCATCAATCGGATCAAATTCGCTAACAAGGCATGCTCACCAAACCGCAACACACCATCCAACAAAATATCTTGCGAGAACAGGCTCACACCACCGGGGGTAGACACAGAAACAGCATCGCGCAAAGGGACGGTACACAAACCATGCTCAACAACAAACGAATCAGAAATAAACGAATGCGATGCACCGGTGTCAAACAACACACGAGCAGGAAAGCCAAAAACAAAACATGTACCTCCAATCACCCGGCTCGGTGTCTCCTCGGCCTGCTCCCTCGTGAAGGCGTTAACCTGAGCATGCTGGGGTCCTAGAAAGAAAGGCTGAGACGACTGCCCAAAACGCGAAGGGCCAGGCTGCTGAAACGGCCTAAACGGAGTCTCACCAAAACGGGGCTGCTGAAACTGCTGCGAAAGGCCCCTAGACTGACCCCCACGACCCTAAGGCTGGTCCACGGTCTGATGTGATCCAGCTGACGGACACACTCTCGCAAAATTCCCGTACTGACCACAAAGGTTGCAGGAACCCTACACACCAACACACTGCATGGAAGGATGCTTTCCACCGCAAAATCCACAAAACTCCACCCAAGAGCTTCTGCTACTCGAGCTGCCTGAACCAGAAGACCCTGAATCAGAATTCTTCTAAATTGCTGACCGCGGGGTCGAAACCTCTGACGGCCAGACTGCTGAGCTACCTACTGCTGCTGCTAAGTTGAAGAGCAATATATATACAAGTAGCACTGTTGAAGAAGGGTGATTTTGACAGATTAATTAACACAGTGCAAAATACAGAGGGAAGAAATATTGGAGACGAAGCAGTAGACCGCCATTAGAGAGGAGCGCATAACGAGTGTCTACTGCTGAGTCTCAATCAGCTATTGAAGAGCATTTTCCCAGTGTATGAGATTTATCTTTTGAGAGTTGAGCTATACACTATAAAATCTCACACACACAGATTCACTCGCATATTTTGAGAGTCGAAACCTCTGACAGCCAGACTGCTGAGCTACCTGCTGCTGCTGCTGAGGAAAATGCGCGGACTGAGAACTCTGAGACGACTGAGCTCCCTGACCAGCGGGTCTACCACCCTGCACCGCCTGCGCTACCTGTGCTCTGCGCGCACTACGGCTCCTCATGCCCTCCTCAATGTGGATAGCAGTATCCACGGCCTCAGCATACGACTTGGGCTTGCTTGTCAAAACGCTCTGGTACAGTTCTCCATTCAAGCCCTCCACAAACCTGGTACTCTTGGCCCTCTCCCGGCCAGCAACATGCGGAACATAAGCCAACAATGCAGAAAACTTGCGAGCATACTCGCGCACAGTCAACGAACCCTGCTCAAAAACTCAAACTCCCGCTCACGGGCAGCCACATATGAGTCGGGGACATACTCCTGCCTGAAGACCCGGTAGAAACTGTCCCAAGTGATGCCAACACCAGTCTCCAGTAAGGTACTAGACGTACCTCGCCACCAACGCTCTGCGGACTTCCTCAACAACAAGGTCACCAACCTCAACCGGAGATCATCGTCATACTGAGCCCGATCAAAAAGATGTATGACACTATGGAGCCACGAATCCGCATCCTCACTCGACTCATCTCCATTGAAGACAGGAGGATTCATCCTCTGAAACCGAGCTATGACCACATCCATTCTCTCTACCGGAGCCGACGGAGCCTCAGCCTCCTCTTCTCCACTACTCTCAAGAGTACGACTAGGAGCACTATACTGATCTTCGTTCTGTCCTCCTGATTCCTGGAACTGCCCCTACCTCTACCACGACGTCTAGGCGGCATCTAAAACACTCAACAGGATAAGGAAAAACAGAACAGATACAGCATAGAAAGCATATAACACAAAATATGCAGCACGTAGTCACATAAGTCAAGCACATGCAACACGCAACACTGTGCCTAGACTCAAGTGTGATCAAAGGAATTGAGCTTATCCCAGTTTAAGCTCTGATACCAAAATGTCAGGCCTCGTGCTCACAACAGATAAACACATGCGGAAGCTATCAAAAGTGGGTAAAATTTTCGCTTTTAGGCCCGACGGTTTTAAACATATAATTTAAAATACAACGATACTTAAAATAAGTTTCCCAATTCATAAAACAACCAACAATAAAGCATACATAATTCAAAACATGTATCAGACTCCCCTACGGGTACAACAACAAAGCGCAGGGCATCCCCCTGGCTAACTGATACATATATATAAAAATAGGCTATATGCAACTGGGACACGCTAGCCACCTCCTGGGGAACCACCAACTGGGTTAAAACCACGACCAGCTGTAGAAACTGGGTTTCCTGAAAACAATGCAACAAAGAAACAAACCAAGCCCCGGAGGGACATGGGGTCAAACCCCAGTACGGAGAGCAACAATACAACAGCAATAAACTGCAAGGAATAAAATGCAGATGCTATGCATGAGACGCCAAATAACAACGGAAGGCTCGACCCTCGAGGGAGCTAAGGAACTCAAACATAGCTCCAAGAATCATCAACAACATACAGTGGCCACGGGGTGTGTTCACAGTGTCGTAGTGAGCCACTCGCCATGACACTACACCCACTTACCAGATGCATCAAACAACTCAACCTGCTGTTGCCTCGCCCATGAACTGTGGTAGTTAACCACTCGGCGCATGGTGGCTACGATCCTAGCAGGGAGATGAGAGTGCGGTATTGCCGCTCGCCCTCACATCCTGGTAAGAAACAACAACAATACAACAAGGTACAAAGACTACCAAAGCTGGAAAAAGGAATACCATGCGTGTATGCAACATGCTGGAATACAAGCATATACACCTATGCAACACAGCAATAACACAGTAGCATACAGAATCCTCAACAGGACACAACCAGCAGGCACGGCCATTCCACATACCAGCAACTACAATCATCCAAGCCATAACCTCGCTGTAATATAAGCTCAAATCCGTACCTTATACTGAGCAACAATTAATACTGCGAGAAATCCCGAAGACTCTGGTAAAAGCCTGTTAAACACACGGCATACACAACATAAATCTAACGGGTTTCTAATCAAGCTCACGGCTGGGAGTCACACTCAACCAGCTGCTCAATATACCTCAACAATTACACAGAAAGCTTAAAACTATGGCTAGGAACAAGGTCTCACCGAAAACCAGAACGTAGTTCTACCCGGTCGACGCAACACTCGAACGGCAGCAACTTCGTGTTCCTCAACTAGCCAATTACAGCTTCTAAAACTGGTACAAAATGGAAGAGCTTATCGAGAGGAGTCCAACTCTACCTCGCACGAGCAAAACAACCACCGGAAACGCAGGGAATTCGCCGGAAAAGCTCACGGTGAACAGTGCTCTAGCCAATTACAGCTTCTAAAACTGGTACAAAATGGAAGAGCTTATCGAGAGGAGTCCAACTCTACCTCGCACGAGCAAAACAACCACCGGAAACGCAGGGAATTCGCCGGAAAAGCTCACGGTGAACAGTGCTCTAGGGTTCGAAGAACAAAGAACGAAAGGCTGTAAATTCTAAGTATGGGAACTGATATCACAAATTCGAAGACCAAGTCTTCCTTAAATAATTCCCACAACTGCTGAAATCTTAAAAACAATCCACCGACAAAATCATCAGGAACACTACAAACAGCAGACGCAAGGAACCAACGGATGATTCTCAATTAACTCTAAAAAAATCGCAAAACAAACCAACGGCTGGTTCTGAAAACGGCGTCGCGCCAACTTACTCAAAAGAAGTCTAACAGGATGCTATACCAGCAGCTGGGTATCCAGTCGCAAGAACAAAACAATGCAACGTTTCTCTCTCTGCTGGTTCCAGTCGCAACCTCAAAACGCAGCGTTGCAACTAACTCAAACGACGTCGCTCCACTGACGTCATCAAATCTGATAGCAGCACTCGCTAATTACCAGCAGCAAGCTACAGTGACGAAAATCACTGGTAGCTGGACTCCCAGTCGCAACAACGAAACGACGACGTTTCCTCTTCGAGCTAAAAGAATGTTCACCCGCGTTGACATCTGCTTCTGCTGAACAACCAGCAGACACATGCACGCAATTCCACCATCTGGTACCAGACGCAACATCAAAACGACGTCGCGCCAAATAATCTAAACGCAGTCGTTTTAGTCCTCAACGCAATTACGCTAAAGCATCTGTTGATCACAACACGCGCAACCAGACTTCACGTAAATGACGGCATTTCAGGAATCTTGCACTGAAACACGCTTCTGCTGGATTCATCACCGACCAGCTGTTAGCTCACAAAACCAGCTGATACTCAAAAATCTCAAAAACACGAAAACTTCCAGAATTGCTCCAAATGCTATTTTAGACCCGAAAATGTAAACCTAACTCTCAAACAGAGATTCGACCAGCAGAAAACTCCCAAAAACCGATACAATCAACAAATAAATCTTAATACAAATCCAGGTCTCACATTTCTCCCCCACTAAAAAGGATTTCGTCCTCGAAATCACAACAACAACTCTGGAGGAGCTGGAGAGAGATGAACAGAAAGGAAGGAGGTGTTTATCGTGGACGTCTTTCTGTTGTGTTCTCCCATTTCTGTTTTGTACTTCAGAAATTTCAGCAGTAGAAATTTTGTATTACAACAGACAGTTAAACAGTAGTTGTCTGTTCCACCCTTTTTGTTATATTAATCGAAGTGTTTATTAGCTTTTGGCTTTCTCTTCTCACACGTTAATGTTCCGCATACGTTGCCGTTTTCGCTTGATACACATTTCAGTAGTTGCAAGTTGATCATATTCGCAATTTAACCCAAAAATTAGTAACGACTTATTATTTAGTCAAGATCGAAAATTTTTGGTCTTTCAATTTGAACCCTAAACTTCTAAATTTCATTAAGAAAAGAGAGGGTCGTTACAATATCAACGAACAAAATGATTCCTACGAATTCCTCATAATTACAATTTCGATATTGGCAACCCAAAAGAAGAATTTAATTCCTCAAAAATAATTTAACAAATCTTCGATGTCCATCCTTAACAGACTATCATTGGTACAAGGATGTCTTCCTTACTCATGTTCTGCGCCGAGAAGACCGTAATATATCTTTTTGGAAAGAACGGTTCATTATGGGGCTACCCTGCCTCTTTGCTGACCGCATAATTCAAAAATTAAAAAGTGAGATTGGCATTGAAGAAATTCCTTTCAGTGACATGACCTTTGGTCAATTATTTGCTTTCATTGAAAAAGAATGCTTATCATTATGTTATGAGCTCAAACTGTGAGGATTGAGAAATTCGAATTGTGATTAATCAGTTTCGTAGGTTAGTCATGGGATTTGAGTTGTCGAATTTCTCTCAGTGTTAGAAATCAGACGCAGCGCTAGTATAAGAAGCAGACGTAGCGAATTTTGGCGAAGTCTGTCAGCAGCAAGCTCTTGTAGCGAAAGTCAACGCGGGTCAATAGTACTGTAGCTCACGTCTGGTGAATTTTGGGAATCAGTAGAGATGACGTGAGCATGACGTCTTGTGTTGCGTCTGGAAGTATTTGTGCTTGAGATGATTGCTGCTGGAAGCAGGCGTGCAATTGTGAGAGTGATCGAGGAAGCGACACGTGTTTGGTTTGAAGAACCAGTCGCTGATGAGAAGCGACGTCGTTTAGTTAAGTGGAAACGCTGCATTTTGGGTATTGCGTCTGGTACCAGTAGCGAGGGATTTGTTGCATTGTTTATCCAGTCGCAAGGTATCTGTTGACAGATAGGATGACGCAGGCCATGCGACGTCGTTTTGTTGGTTACGCGTGCGTCTGGGTTGTTTTAAGAGATATCTGTTGTCAGCTGGTGGAGAGCTGCGGCGTCGTTTTGTTTAGTTGGAACGGTGTCGTTTTGGATGTTCTTTGAGAATGCAACGACTGGTTGTTGCGTCTGGTTTTGTTGTGGGCAACGACTGGTATCTGTTGACAGATATCTACTGTTCCCGTCGTCTGGTTATTTTGCGAACAGCAGCTGTTGGATTTAAGGGTTATATAGAGGGGTTGATTGACACTTAGAATTATTCTGAACCCGATATTTCTTATCTCTATCTTCAAACCCTCGTTAGCTACTGTTCACCGTGACTTAATTCCCGCCGATTGCCGTCGTTCTCCGCCGTTGATTTGAGCGATTTTGACACTTAGAATTATTCTGAACCCGATATTTCTTATCTCTATCTTCAAACCCTCGTTAGCTACTGTTCACCGTGACTTAATTCCCGCCGATTGCCGTCGTTCTCCGCCGTTGATTTGAGCGATTTTGGTGGCGCTGGAATCTCTGTGACTTGCTCTTTCGATTGTTACCCATTTGAAGCTGTGTAACGACCTTGGAGAAGATCGCGAAGCTGCTGATTTCTTCGTACATTGGAAACCGATAGTTCTTCCGCTAGTTCCAGCTGTTGGGTAAGAAATTCCAACCGTTCTAAGCTTAGTATTAGATGCTAGTACTTTGTTTAGAAGTAGAACTGGAGATTAGGTTCTTGACCGTAGGAATTGCTACTGAGAACTTCTGATTCGAACTAGACATGAGTTGATTTTTGAGTTCCCTTAACATATTTGAGGTTCTGGACAGCTTCTGCCGTGGTTGAGGATATCAGGTGAAAGCTGGTTTGCACTGTTGGTGTTGCCGTGCCTTTGAAATTCTGTTGAGTTAGAATTCAGTTGATTGAAGGTACGAATTGAGCAGTTTGTAACAGCTTTGAGCATGGCTATAATTCGGGTTATGAATTGCTGTTATGTCTTTACATGAGGCAAGCATGATGAATTGATTGATTATATGTCTTGTTTCATGTACTGTGAACTGTATGCATTTGAATTGAATAGTATGAATTTTGAATTGAATATTTATTGGCATACATGCATACATATTGAGACTGATTGACAGATTGATTGATGACCTGATTGAGAGCCACATTGTGACTGACCGACAGATGTGTCGTGCCCGAAAAGTCCAACGCTATCATCGGAGTGGTGACTATCGGATTCGAGTGTCTACCACCGAGCTGTGATGGGCTGACGGGCCCCGATGATCACGGACCGATGATTTCCACCGGTTGATTGGTTGTGCGTGGTATAGAGGCTTGACTGAGATGATTGCCAGTTGATACACTGGTCTAGCTATCCGATCCTTGATAGCCCTCATGCATTTCATAGCATCGATTATGGCATGTTGTATGATTAGCTGTTTTGATAGCTCTTCGTACTGAGGCTTGACCTCGTATTTGTTTTCCTGCTTTGTGTTGTTTGGGTCTGTGTTACCCATTTGCAGGATCTTCAGGTAACCAAGCTGGACAGAGTGGAGGTTCAGCTGCTCGATTCCCGTTTTCTTGAGTCCCAATATACTTATGATATGTATTGAACTGGGGGATGTCCTGTGTTTTATTGTATTTGGGGATCTGCATTTTGAATTGAATATTGTTGTTACCTGATTGTTGGAGTTTGAGTTAACTCTTATTTTGATTATGAATATTTTGAATGATGTTTTAAGTTCAGGCCCAATTATATTTCGAAAATTTTTAAGCCCGATTTTACGCTTCCGTGATTATATGCTTAATTGTGCTATTATCATTGAGTGATTAGCACGGGGCCTGAAATTTTTGGTATCAGAGCTTAAACTGCGATAAGCTCGATTTCCTTTGATCACTCGAGTCTAGGCACAGAGTTTTGATTTGATTTTGATTGGCTCTGTGACTTATGTGATCTTTTATCTGTCTATGTGATATATCTATCTGCTGTGAGATCTTACCTCTAGACTTGTGTAGATTCCGCCGAGGAGAGGAAGAGTTAGGGTGACTAGACGTACCGAGGAGGAGTCTAGGGCAGGTAGTGATGATGATGTTCATCAGGTTGAGAATGTTACTAGGCAGATAGGCGAGATGGAGTTTGTCCTAGCTAGGGTTCAGCGGACGAACCCTCCGACGTTTTCTGCAGCAGAGGGTGGTACGATGGCTGAGGCTTGGTTAGCTCAGATGGAGGAGTTGTTCGATACTCTGGAGTACGCTCCCGAGAAAAGACTGAAGCTGGCGGTGTTGAAACTGAGAGACAATGCACAGCGCTGGTGGAGAGGTACTTCTCGTATCCTTCATGATAGTGGGGCTGTGATCACCTGGGAGAGCTTCTGTGAGGCGTTCAGACAGGAGTATACCCCAGATTCTTTTTATAACTGCCGGGAGCGGGAGTTCGATAATCTGAGGCAGGGCATCATGCGAGTGGCTGAGTATGCCCGATAGTTTTCTGCGCTTTTGGTCTATGTGCCACACGTAGACAACCAAGATAGAATGAAGAGGAACAAATTTAAGAAAGGCTTGAGGCCTGATTTGTACCGGATGGTTTTGTCTGGGTCACCTGTGACCTATATTGATGCAGTGAACCGAGCGGTGGATATTGAGGAGAGTTTGATGGAGGTTGAGGCTCCGATTCAGCCGACTTCTGGACGCACCTATCAGCCTGTGCAGGATGCGTCGCAATCTTTCTATTATCCTCAGGGGTCGCAGCAGCAGCAGTCAAATCGCCAAAGGTTTCGACCTCGTGGGAAACAGTTGAAGAAGAAGGCGGATTCGAGTTCCTCTGGTTCTGCGAGTTCTGGTTCTGGCAGCGATTCTAGTGGAATGTCTTGTGGACAGTGCGGAGGAGGGCATCCGACTTCGCAGTGTCGTGGAGTTCAGGGGTCCTACCGTAACTGTGGACAGCCAGGACACTTTGTTAGAGTGTGTCCTCTGTTGAGGGGTCAGTCTTCAGTTCCTTCGCAGCAGGGATCAGCTGGTGGTTCTTCTCAGAGACCGCAGTTTCCTGCCCTACCCAGCGATCTGGATTCCAACCCCGTGAGCCTTCTAGATTTGGAGCACCTTCGAGACCTCCGTTCCAGATGCCGCAGCAGGCTCAGGCGAATGCTTTGACGAGAGAGCAGGCTGAGGAGGCGCCTGGTATGATGATCGCAGGTACATGCTCTATTTTCGATTATCCTGCGAGAGTTTTATTTGACACTGGTGCATCACACTTTTTTATTTCTGAGATGTTTGTTGGTGAGCATGGGTTGAGTTCTTCCCCATTGTGTGATGTTATTTCCGTGTCTACCCCTGCTGGTGTGAATCTGTGGTCCCGTGAAGTGGTGTTGGATTGTGTGCTTCGATTTGATGAACACGTTTTGGCGTCCAATCTGATTGTTTTGGGAATGAGAGATTTTGATTGCATCTTGGGGATGGACGTGTTGTCTAGTTATAAGGCTACGGTCGACTGTTTTCATGGTGTGGTGAGATTTCGCCCTGACTCGGGTGAGAAGTGGGAGTTCTATGGTGCTGATTCACGCTCGAAGATTCCACTGGTGTCCGCCATGGAGATGTTTAGCCTGCTATCGTTGGATAACGCGGGATTTATGATTTACGCGCTGGACGTTTCCCAAGAGCAGCGATTGGAGTTGAGCGATATTCCGATCGTACGAGAGTTTCCCGACTTGTTTCCAGATGAGATTCCTGGATTCCCTCCAAGACGTGAGATCGATTTCAGCATAGAGTTGATGCCCGGTACCACCCCGATTTATAGAGCTCCGTATCGGTTGGCGCCCGCAGAGTTGAAAGAGCTGAAGGATCAGTTGAGAGACCTCTTGGAGAAAGGCTTCATCAGACCGAGTATGTCGCCTTGGGGAGCTCCGATTATTTTTGTGAAGAAGAAGGATGGGTCTATGAGGATGTTCGTGGACTTCCGACAGTTGAATAAAGCGACGGTGAAGAACAAGTATCCTTTGCTGAGAATTGATGATTTGTTCGATCAGTTGCAGGGATCGGTCGTTTACTCGAAGATTAATTTGCGCTCTGGTTATCACCAGTTGCGAATTAGGGACGCTGATGTGGCGAAGACAGCTTTCCGGAATCGATATGGGCATTATGAGTTTCTGGTCATGCCGTTTGGGTTGACGAATGCCCCAGCTGTGTTCATGGATTTGATGAATCGCGTCTTCAACGAGTATATCGATCGGTTTGTGATCTTCTTCATAGATGACATCCTAGTGTACTCGAGGATCATGAGAGAGCATAAGGAGCATCTCAGATTGGTGTTGCAGAGGTTGAGGGACTCGCAATTGTACGCCAAGTTTAGCAAATGTGAATTTTTTGGCTTGATCGGATTATCTTTTTGGGTCATGTGATTTCGGCGCAAGGGATTTCGGTGGATCCGAGTAAGGTCGAAGCAGTTCTTAACTGGGAGAGACCTAGGAACGTTTCAGAGATCCGCAGTTTCTTGGGATTGGCTGGCTATTACAGGAGTTTTATCGAAAAGTTCTCTTCGATAGACAGGCCTTTGACTCAGTTGACTCAGAAGGATAAGAGGTTTGTTTGGACTGACGAGTGCGAGTTCAGTTTTCAGACGTTGAAGGAGAAGTTGACTACTGCTCCTGTTTTCGCTCTACCGTCTGGATCCGGAGGATTTGTTGTGTTCTCCGACTCTTCTCTCAATGGTTTGGGATGTGTTCTGATGCAGAACGGGTACGTGATTGCTTATGCGTCTCGACAGTTGAAGCCTCACGAGACGAGGTACCCTGTTCATGATTTGGAGTTGGCTGCGATAGTGTTTTCCTTAAAGATTTGGCGACATTATCTGTATGGTGAAGAATTTGTGGTGTACACCGACCACAAGAGCCTGAAGTATATCTTCATGCAGTCTGATCTGAATATGAGGCAACGACGATGGATGGAATTGCTCAAGGACTTTAAACTGTGAGATTCAGTATCAGCCTGGGTGGATGAACTCAGTATCAGATGCTTTGAGTGGAAGACCCAGCCTGCGATGCTTTCGCTTTGAGTGTCTCTTCCTTAAAGATTTGGCGACATTATCTGTATGGTGAAGAATTTGTGGTGTACACCGACCACAAGAGCCTGAAGTATATCTTCATGCAGTCTGATCTGAATATGAGGCAACGACGATGGATGGAATTGCTCAAGGACTTTAACTGTGAGATTCAGTATCAGCCTGGGTGGATGAACTCAGTATCAGATGCTTTGAGTAGGAAGACCCAGCCTGCGATGCTTTCGTCTTTGAGTGTCTCTAAAGTTTATGAGCAGTTGAGTACTTTTGGTTGGCGTTTCCAGCCGGGTGATCAGTACTTTATGGTTTCTTTGATTCAAGTAGAACCGCAGATTGTGAGTAACATCAGGGAGGCGCAGAGGACTGATCCTTATGTTCATGAATTGAAGATTAAAGCCCGAAGTGGTCAGTCTGATGATTTCTCTATTTCTTCGGATGGATGTCTGAGATTTCGAGGAAGATTGGTGGTTCCGAACTTTATCGATTTAAAAGAGACCATCATGAATTAAGCACATTGTAGTCAGTACAGTGTGCATCCGGGCGAGAGAAAGATGTACCATGCCTTAAAATCTCACTACTGGTGGGAAGGCATGAAGAGCGATATTTCTGGTTTTGTTGCTAGATGTATGAATTTCCAGCAGGTCAAGGCTGAGAGAATGAGACCTGGTGGATTGCTACAGAGTTTGGAGGTGCCCCAATGGAATTGGGAGCACATCGCCATGGATTTTGTGACTCACTTACCTCGGTCGAGTAGGGGATGTGATGCTATTTGGGTCATGATCGATAGACTTTCGAAGTCAGCCCATTTCATTCCCTATGACGTGAGGTTTTCAATGAAGAAAATGGCGAAACTGTACATCGACCATGTGGTTAGATTGCATGGAGTTCCTATTTCGATAGTGTCTGACAGAGATCCAAGATTCACTTCCTGATTTTGGAAGAGCTTGCAGGCAGCGATGGGTTCGAGATTGGCTATGAGTACAGCCTATCACCCACAGACGGATGGTCAGTCTGAGCGGTCTATTCAGACTTTAGAGGATATGCTGTGTGCAGTGGTGATGGATTTCAGTGGTGGCTGGCAGGATTCGCTATCCTTAGTTGAGTTTTCGTATAACAACAGCTACCAGGTGACTATCGGGATGGCTCCATTTGAGGCGTTGTATGGTCGAAAGTGTAGATCTCCGATCTATTGGGAAGAAGTTGGTGAGAGACGGCTTTCTACCCCTGAGTTTGTGCAGCATATGAAAGACCAGATAGACTTGATTCGAAGTAGAATGAAGGCTGCACAAGATAGATTCACCAGCTATGCTAACAGAAGACGCAGACCTTTGGAGTTTGAGGTTGGAGATCGAGTATTTCTCAAAGTTTCTCCTTTCAAGAGCGTGATGAGATTTAGATTAAAGGCAAATTAGCTCGTAGATTTGTTGGTCCCTTTGAGATTATTGAGAGGATCGGACAGTTGGCTTATCGATTGAGGCTGCCCGATGAGTTAGCAGCGATGCATGACGTTTTTCATGTGTCAATGTTGAGGAAATATGAGCCTAATCCATCCCATGTATTGAGAACCGACGAAGTCGAGCTGGATTCTGTCTTGAGTTATGTTGAATATTCAGTCCAGATTTTGGATAGGAAGGAGAAGAAACTGAGGAACAAAGTAGTTCCGTTGGTGATGGTCCAATGGAGCAAGCGTGGCAGAGAAGAAGCAACTTGGGAACCAGAAGAGAAGATGTAGCGTGAGTGGCCGCATCTATTCGGGTAGAGTGTTGTTATAGATTTCGGTTTCTGGTTGTGTTTCCCTAGTTGTTATTTGTTGGTTGTCCAGTTATCTTGAACTCCTGGCCTTGTATCAGATGAATTTCTGTTTTGCTTTATGTTGTTGTGATGAATTGATTGAATTTACCTGAGTTTGCCTTTGATTTCGAGGACGAAATCTCTTAAGGTGAGGAGAATGTGAGGATTGAGAAATTCGAATTGTGATTAATCAGTTTCGTAGGATTAGTCATGGGATTTGAGTTGTCGAATTTCTCTAAGTGTTAGAAATCAGACGCAGCGCTAGTATAAGAAGCAGACGTAGCGAATTTTGGCGAAGTCTGTCAGCAGTAAGCTCTTGTAGCGAAAGTCAACGTGGGTCAATAGTACTGTAGCTAACGTCTGGTGAATTTTGGGAATCAGTAGAGATGACGTGAGCATGACGTCTTGTTTTGCGTCTGGCAGTAGTTGCGCTTGAGATGATTGCTGCTGGCAGCAGGCGTGCAATTTTGAGAGTGATCGAGGAAGCGACACGTGTTTGGTTTGAAGAACCAGTCGCTGATGAGAAGCGACGTCGTTTAGTTAAGTGGAAACGCTGCGTTTTGGGTATTGCGTCTGGTACCAGTAGCGAGGGATTTGTTGCATTGTTTATCCAGTCGCGAGGTATCTATTGACAGATAGGATGACGTAGTGTTGGGATCCGGATTGCGCCCCCGGCTAGGCAGTGGAAGAACAGAAAATAGATGCCGGGAGAAGATCAATACGATAAAACAATTAACAATTAATGTCATTCATAGGGTGTTCAAAACACTACCTTGCTGGCACTTGTGCCTGGCTCCGACCGGTTTCGTAAAGAAAGCGGCACTTCACGGTAGACTGCGGTAGATAACACCAATCCGGTCCACGACCGGATACAAGACTCCTTCGTCACCCTGCACTAGAAGGCATGACGAGATCTGCGCGGACGGATTCTCCTCGTCGAATTGGCCGGAAACAATTTTCAGGCGAAGAAGAGGCGGCGGCGGCGGCGGGTTTAATGAGGAGAGGAGGGGCGGCGCTAATCTCTAGGTTTAGGGTTAATGAGAGTCTAGTGTTTAGTTAATGAGGTCTAGTCTAATTATATAGACTTTAGTGTTGGACTTGGACCGGCCCAACGGGCCCGGGTCCAACGGATGAACATTCAGTTCATCTCCATCACCGAGACTTCATCGTAACTCCGATCGCCGATCAGATCAAACCGATCGATTCAGTTTCCAAAAATGAATACTATAATCTGAAAAACCATTTTTCAGAACCCCAGTGCAAAAAGACCGTTTTGCCCTTCAACAGCGGGAAACCCCGGTTTGACCCCTGTTGACTTTTAGGAAGTCGCACTCCCCAAAATCCTCTTCGTATGCTCAAAACATTGAGCTTAGTTTCCGTGCGGGAATCTCGAATCCAGTACTTGTGTGACCCTCAATGGTTCAGGGATACAGCTAGCCGTGGGCCCACAACCATTGTGGCTCCGGAATCACAATTCCGGACTTGCCGAACGGATCATGGTAAGAGCGTCTAGCAACATCACCCCATGATCCCTTAGGTATCACTGATAGTGCCTGCAAGAATCAGTTGGTCGTGATTAGCGTACAGTACGGTCCTTTCAATCCATATATCCCGATCAGATCAACGACCATTGGTAAATCGAGAGTCGCTATAGATCCGATAGCTATGCATACATCTTGAGATCGAATAGTAACATCACGAGTGTAACTAGGTAAACACATTTACCTAAAACACTTCTAGTACTCTGGCCAGAGATTTATACACTATTATCCCCTCAGATAGCATAGGATATCCACGAATGTCTGCGAGCGGTGAATCCTCGACAACGATGCATCGACTCCTACATGCATCGGGGTCTCACCCAATCCCGACGACTTATGACCCCAAGTGAGTCGGCAAACGGGTCAAAGTGAGACGCCTATCATGTAGAGTCTCAATGACGTTTCGAGTCATGAGGACTAATCAGTACAACCAAGACCTCGGACTTATCCACTCGACAAATGGTAACCACTTGGAAAGTCCGAACGAGGGTAGTTCGATAGATCACCAGGTCACTATCTATCTGCATGCTCAGAACATCACAATGTTCCCTACCAATGAAACATGGTACTTCGCATCGCAGATACTAGTCTCGAACTCGGGCGGCCTTATCCTCATTTTGACGGCCCAATCGACTAGGAACATGTTCAGAATACACAGTGACTATTAGATATGTTTCATGATAGCCGTCATACCCACTATCACATCTAACATACACTTGAGTGCATTCTAGGTCTTTACTCAACGCAATTGTAAATCATTATACACACAATGAAAGTAAATAATGCCATATGGATAAATGCGAATATCATATATAAAGATTGTCATATACAAGAGTCTATAAACCCACACGCCACAAGTTGGCTAGTTGGGCATCTACTCTAACACGTAGGCCATGCGACGTCGTTTTGTTGGTTACGCTTGCGTCTGGGTTGTTTTAAGAGATATCTGTTGTCAGCTGTGTTGGGGAACAACGGTGTAGGATCCGGATCGCGCCTCCTGGGGCGCAACGGAAAACAAAATTGCCCGGGAGACGATCAATACAATAAAATTCAAACACAATACGAACCATTCATAGGGTGTTTTCGTTGATTACCTTGCTGGCAACTCGTGCCTGGCTCCAATCGGAATTACAAGAACGCCGGCTCTTCACGGTAGGCGGCGGTAGATTCGTCAATCAGGTCCACGACCGGAAGGGAGACTCCTTCGTCAGCCTGCACTAGAAGGCCTGACGAGATCAGTGCGGACGGAAACTCCTCGAAAAGTTGGCCGGAACAAATTCCGGCGAGAGGGGCGGCGACGCGGCGGCGGCGCAAGGCGGCGGCAGTATTAGAGAGGAAGGGGCGGCGGCTTTTGAGAGCTAGGGTTAGGGGTTGCATTAGTTGTAATGTTATGAGTTATGAAGCCCTAGTCTACCTTAAGTAGATTAGTGATGGACTTGGACCGGCCCAACTGGCCCGGGTCCAACGAATGAACATTCGGTTCATCTCTATCACCGTGACTTCATCGTAACTCCGATCGCCGATCAGATCGGACCGATCGACTCAGTTTCCAAAACTGAATACTATGATCTGAAAAACCATTTTTCAGAACCCCAGTGCAAAATGATCGTTTTGCCCCTCAACAGCGGGAAATCACGATTTGACCCCTGTTGACTTTTAGGAAGTCGCACTCCCCAAAATCCTCCTCAAGTGCTCAACACATTGAGCTTAGTTTCCGTGCGGGAATCTCGAATCCAGTACTTGTGTGACCCTCAATGGTTCAGGGATACAGCTAGCCGTGGGCCCACAACCATTGTGGCTCCGGAATAACAATTCCGGACTTGCCCAACGGATCATGGTAAGAGCGTCTAGCAACATCGCCCCATGATCCCCTAGGTATCACTGATAGTGTCTGCAAGAATCAGTTGGTCGTGGTTAGCTACAGTACGGTCCTTTCAATCCATATATCCCGATCAGATCAACGACCATTGGTAAATCGAGAGTCGCTATAGATCCGATAGCTATGCATACATCTTGGAGATCGAATAGTGACATCGCGAGTGTAACTATGTAAACCCATTTACCTAAAACACTTCTAGTACTCTGGCTAGAGATTTATACACTATTATCCCCTCAGATAGCATAGGATATCCACGCATGTCTGCGAGCGGTGAATCCTCGACAACGATGCATCGCCTCCTACATGCATTGGGGTCTCACCCAATCCCGCCACCTAATGACCCCAAGTGAGTCGGAAAACGGGTCAAAGTGAGACGCCTATCATGTAGAGTCTCAATGACGTTTCGAGTCGTGAGGACTAATCAGTACAACGAAGACCTCGGACTTATCCACTCGACAAATGGTAACCACTTGGAAAGTCCGAACGAGGGTAGTTCGATAGATCACCAGGTCACTATCTATCTGCATGCTCAGAACATCACAATGTTCCCTACTAATGAAACATGGTACTTCGCATCGCAGATACTAGTCTCGAACTCGGGCGGCCTTATCCTCATTTTGACGGCCCAATCGACTAGGAACATGTTCAGAATACACAGTGACTATTAGATGTGTTTCATGATAGCCGTCATACCCACTATCACATCTAACATACACTTTAGTGTATTCTAGGTCTTTACTCAACGCAATTGTAAATCATCATACACACAATGAAAGTAAATAATGCCATAAAATAAATGCGAATATCATATATAAAGATTGTCATATACAAGAGTCTATAAACCCACACGCCACAAGTTGGCTAGTTGGGCATCTACTCTAACAAGCATTCCTACATCATTCCCAATGAGTAGAATGTCATCAACATAAAGTACGCGAAACGTCACAGCACTTTTAACTACCTTCTTATAAACACATGGCTCTTCGGGATTCTTGATGAAACTAAATTCCTTAATTGTTTCATCGAATCTCAGGTTCCAACTTCGCGATGCTTGTTTGAGACCGTATATCGATCTCTGAAGCTTGCATACCTTATGCTCGCTTCCAACAGATGTGAAACCCTCAGGCTGCGTCATATAGATCTCTTCCTTAATGTTTCCATTAAGGAACGCAGTTTTCACATCCATTTGCCATATCTCATAGTCGTACCATGCGGCTATGGCTAACAATATTCTAATTGACTTGAACATTGCGACTGGTGAGAAGGTTTCATCATAGTCAACACCTTGCCTTTGAGTGTAACCTTTCGCGACAAGTCGTGCCTTGTAGGTCATTACCTTACCATCAGGTCCAAGTTTCCTCTTGTACACCCATTTGCACCCAATAGGAACAATTCCTTCGGGAGGGTTAACAAGAGTCCAAACTTGGTTAGCATGCATTGAGTCAAACTCAGATTGCATTGCTTCAAGCCACAAGTTAGAATCAGCATCGGAAATTGCCTCCTTGAAAGTTCTTGGATCAGATCCAACAACTTTATCACCTTGATCATCTTCAAGGAGAAAACCATATCTCTCGGGAACCCTAGGAATCCTTTCGGATCTCCTAGGTGCGACCATTCCTGGTGCTGGCTCTGTAGGTGCAGGAGATTCACTTGGTACTTCAGTTGATTCTCGAATCTCTTTGAGTTCTACTATTCTGCCCTTTCTATCAAGTAGAAATTCCCTTTCCATAAAGGTGGCATTCCTAGAGACAAACACTTTTGTCTCGCTCGGATAGTAGAAGTAGTATCCATTGGAATTCTTTGGATACCCAATGAAGTAGCATAAGATGGATCTCGTATCCAGCTTATCTCCCACTGTCTGCTTCACGTAAGAAGGACATCCCCAAATCCTCATAAATGAGTACTTGGGTGGTTTGCCCATCCATATCTCATACGGAGTCTTATCCACTGTCTTGGTGTGGACATTGTTCAACAACATGACCGTCGTTTCGAGCGCATAGCCCCAAAACGAGGTCGGAAGCTCAGTGAAGCTCATCATATATCGAACCATGTCCAACAAGGTCCGATTACGACGCTCCGCTACACCATTGAGCTGTGGTGTGGCAGGAGGGGTCCACTGTGAGAGAATCCCATTCTCTTTCAGATAGTCTTGAAACTCAGTACTTAAGTATTCACCACCTTGATCAGATCGAAGTGCCTTAATACTTTTGCCTAATTGATTTTCTACTTCTGCCTTGAACTCCTTGAACCTTTCAAAGGATTCAGACTTGTACTTCATCAAGTACAAGTACCCGTACCTAGAGTAATCATCGGTAAAGGTGATGAAGTATGTGTGACCATATTTAGTACTAATACTAAACGCGCCGCACACATCAGTATGGATCAAATCCAATAGGCCTTGGGCACGCTCACCCTTGCCCTTGAAGGGTTGCTTGGTCATCTTTCCTTTAAGACAAGATTCACAAGTCGGTAGGGAGTTGATGTCTGACAGATCAAACAAGTCACTCCTAACCAACTTGTTCATCCTACTTAGAGAAATGTGACCTAGCCTAGCGTGCCAAAGTTGTGCTGGGTTAAAGTTATCGTGTTTCCATTTAATTGTTGTTGTATGTGTTTCGACATCGTGAGTTGGAACGTCTTTTAATTTTAAGGTGTATAAATCGTTTTCGCGTTCCCCAATTCCAATTAAACATTCATTCTTGTAAATATTGCAAATCGAATTAGCAAACATACACGAATATCCATCTCTATCAAGCATAGGAATAGAAATAATGTTTTTAATCAATTCAGGAACAAATAAAACGTCTCGTAACAACAACTTAAAATCTGAAGACAGAAATAAATAAATATCTCCTATAGCTACTGCAGCAACTCTTGCTCCATTGCCAAGCCTCAAGTGGGTCTCACCCTCTCTAAGACGTCGACTTCTTGTTATCACCTGCAAATCATTGCAGATATGAGATCCACATCCAGTATCAAGTACCCAAGAAGTTGAATTGCGAGACATATTTATTTCAATGTAGAACATACCTTTCGCAGTTTGCAACTGCTCGAGGTACTTCTTGCAGTTCCTCCTCCAATGCCCAGCCTTGTGGCAGTGGTGGCAAACGTCCTCGCTCTTGTTTGGCTTAGAAGCCTTTGTATTTGGCTTCTTGGCAGACTTTTCCTCTTTCGCAGGAGCAGAACGCTTCTTGCTCTTGCGTCTGGGCCCCTTCTTCGCAGAGGAAGAAGAACCCAGAAGGAGGACGTGTTTGTCCTTCTTTATAGTCCCCTCAAACACTACAAGCATGTTCACCACCTCTTCAAGGGTGGCTTCCAGCTTGTTCATGTTGAAGTTGACCACAAAGGGTTCAAATGCAGTGGGTAGCGAGAGGAGAAGTACATCCACAGACAGATCGTGTGGAAGCGCGATATCAAGGCCCGACAGCTTTTCAACGAGCCCAATCATACGAACCCCATGCTCGTGGACCGAAGTCCCATCGCGCATGCGGCTCGTCATCAGCTCCTTGACAGCCGTGAACCTCTCATGTCGAGAGTTCTCCCCGTACAGTTCCTTGAGATGAAAGAGTATGGCAGAGGCATACTTTGTCTTCTCAAAGCGCCGTTGCATTTCATTGGACATCGATGCCATCACATAGCATCGGGCTTTAACCTCATCGTCCCACCATTGGTTAAGCGTGATCAGCTCCTCAGGGCTGATACCGGCAGGGGTTTCCTCCGGAGGGCACTTCTCTATCGCATAGAGGAGCTTCTCCGAAGCCAATACAAGATTAAGGTTTCGGAGCCAGTCTTGGTAGTTCAGACCGGTGAACCTGTTGCTATCCAGTATAGCAGCGAGTGGGTTTTTCATTGAAACCATTTTATAAATCAGTTATACTGAAAAGAAAACAGACATACATTACTAACTATATATAAAATATAAGCTAAGACATAAAACATGGTCATTTAGTTTTATGAATTACCCTCCCACTATTTTAACGATTTCACCACCCTCTAATGAAATCGAGAAAACAGGTTTCTTTAGTGGGTACACGGAGCCCAATAAAGCGATCATGGACCCGAATAATATCAGTCATCCATGATCCCCAAAAGGTAGTTTCCGATTGCAACCGGTGCAACCTCCATGTATTCACCTCACGTCCAGTAAGGGCCCAATAATATGACGCCGTTTACTATCACGTGTCAAGATTGACCCATCAATGTCGAGTCATGAAGGACGGTCCCCTTAACGTCCCCAATAATATGAGCCAACGTTAAATGGAGTTCCAACCGACTCACAAAAGTTGTCAATGACGTGGACAGCTTTCCGGCATACATGACCGCCTCAATAATATGAGCCGGGCCAGGTATACGGGTAGCATCGACGTACACCCATTGTTGATGGAAGGTAGGGAAATTTAAACAATTTTAAATACCCTTTAGTTTATCGAATAAACATTTATCTTGATATAAGTTTTAAATCATATTTAAAACCGAGGGATTTTATTTTTGAAAAATTTTGGTCTCATGCATATTTAAATCTAATTTAAAACATGCAACATGCGGATTCAATTAACTATATATCAAGTATATAAATAAATATTGGGATGATCGATCGCGAGAGCTATGCGGTCCGTGGTTGCCAGCCACGGACCTGGGTCCAATCCTAGGGGTAATGCAATATGCAATGCAATCCTATTACAAAGCTTTCCGGTTTAACAGATCTTCGGTCTTCAATATCTTGATCGTCATCGTCCACCGTCTTCGGATGTCCTCCCACTAAATCTAGTAATTTTACATTTAAATTTACTATGACAAATAAGGGATACATTTATCAAGGGGTGGGAACGGGCCACAAACAGGTCCACTTTAAATGATAATCAAATATTAATAAACCAAAATCATACAAAACCTATTGCATACACCTAACACATTGGGCACGGCTCTCGATCACCACAATCATGCAATTAATCTAATTAACATGCATAATCTAAATAATATAATTATTTATCATAAAATCATATTCTAATTACGAAATCGTATTTTATAATAAAATCGTATTTTGCCGATAAAAACAAATTTTAATCAACAAAATCATATTTCATATAAAATCATATTTCATAATTAAAATCACATTTTACTAATTTTAATTGTATCAAATTGGGCTTAAAACAATTCTAGGCCCAAAAACTTAAAATTTCAAAATCGACCAAAACCGGGCCCGACATCGTGTATCGGCCCGAAAACTTCATGGGCTGTCCGGGACAGGCCCGAACCAAACCCTAGAAGAAATCAGACCAGCCGTCACGACATCGCCGGAGCGGCGGCCGGCCGGCGGCGCCGCCACCACGAAAAAAACTCGCGGCGGCGGCGCACAACGCACGACGCCAAGCGCGACGCAACAGCGCGCCCAGCGACCATCGTGCGCCGCACAATCATCGACCAGCAGCATCCAGCGAGCCTCGACCAGTGGCGGCAGCAAGCGAGAAACATGCGGCCAGCGCGCTTCCTCGTCGCGCGACCAAGCGCGTCCAGCGCGCTTCCTCGTCGCGCGCCATGCGTGGCCAGCGGTCGAGATCCAGGCGCGACACGGCGCAATATCGCACGACAGGCGATGATACTCCATCGGCCATCTCGCGCGACAAGCCAGCAACTCTCGCCGCCCATAGCGCGGCAGGCGCGCGGCCCGCGCCCAGCCAGGGCGCGGTCAGA
>KQ997541.1:10359-35157 GCA_001598015.1 Dorcoceras hygrometricum | reverse complement strand
TGAGTCGGCAAACGGGTCAAAGTGAGATGCCTATCATGTAGAGTCTCAATGACGTTTCGAGTCGTGAGGACTAATCAGTACAACCAAGACCTCGGACTTATCCACTCGACAAATGGTAACCACTTGGAAAGTTCGAACGAGGGTAGTTCGATAGATCACCAGGTCACTATCTATCTGCATGCTCAGAACATCACAATGTTCCCTACCAATGAAACATGGTACTTCGCATCGCAGATACTAGTCTCGAACTCGGGCGGCCTTATCCCCATTTTGATGGCCCAATAGACTAGGAACATGTTCAGAATACACAGTGACTATTAGATGTGTTTCATGATAGCCGTCATACCCACTATCACATCTAACATACACTATAGTGCATTCTAGGTCTTTACTCAACGCAATTGTTAATCATCATACAACACAATGAAAGTAAAGAACTCCATAAAAATGCAAATATCATATATAAAGATCGTTTCATACAAGAGTCTATGAACCCACACGCCACAAGTTGGCTAGTTGGGCATCTACTCTAACAAGCTGGTGGAGCGCTGCGGCGTCGTTTTGTTTAGTTGGAACGGTGTCGTTTTGGATGTTCTTTGAGAATGCAACGACTTGTTGTTACGTCTGGTTTTGTTGTGGGCAACGACTGGTATCTGTTGACAGATATCTACTGTTCCCGTCGTCTGGTTATTTTGCGAACAGCAGCTATTGGATTTAAGGGTTATATAGAGGGGTTGATTGACACTTAGAATTATTCTGAACCCGATATTTCTTATCTCTATCTTCAAACCCTCGTTAGCTACTCTTCATCGTGACTTAATTCCCGTCGTTCTCCGCCGATGATTTGAGCGATTTTGGTGGCGCTGGAATATCTGTGACTTGCTCTTTCGATTGTTACCAATTTGAAGCTGTGTAACAATCTTGGAGAAGATCGCGAATCTGCTGATTTCTTCGTACAGTGGAAACCGATAGTTCTTCCGCTAGTTCCAGCTGTTGGGTAAGAAATTCCAACCGTTCTAAGCTTAGTATTAGATGCTAGTACTTTGTTTAGAAGTAGAACTGGAGATTAGGTTCTTGACCGTAGGAATTGCTACTGAGATGTTCTAATTCGAACTAGACATGAGTTGATTGTTGAGTTACCTTAACAGATTTGAGGTTCTGGACAGCTTCTGCCGTGGTTGAGGATATCAGGTGAAAGCTGGTTTGCACTGTTGGTGTTGCCGTGCCTTTGAAATTCTGTTGAGGTAGAATTCAGTTGATTGAAGGTACGAATTGAGCAGTTTGTAACAACTTTGAGCATGGCTATAATTCGGGTTATGAATTGCTGTTATGTGTTTACGTGAGGCAAACATGATGAATTGATTGATTATATGTCTTGTTTCATGTACTGTGAACTGTATGCTTTTGAATTGAATAGTATGCATTTTGAATTGAATATTGATTGTCATACATGAATACATATTGAGCCTGATTTACAGATTGATTGATGACCTGATTGAGAGCCACGTTGTGACTGGCCGACAGATGTGTCGTGCCCGAAAAGTCCAACTCTATCATCGGAGTGGTGACTACCGGATTCGAGTGTCTACCACCGAGCTGTGATGGGCTGACAGGCCCCGATGATCACGTACCGAGGATTTCCACCGGCTGATTGGCTGTGCGTGGTATAGAGGCTTGACTGAGATGATTTCTAGTTGATACACTGGTCTAGCTATCCGATCCTTTATATCCCTCAGGCATTTCATAACATCGATTATGGCATGTTGTATGATTAGCTGTTTTGATAGCTCTTCGTACTGAGGCTTGACCTCGTATTTGTTTTCCTGCTTTGTGTTGTTTGGGTCTGTGTTACCCATTTGCAGGATCTTCAGGTAACCAAGCTGGACAGAGTGGAGGTTCAGCTGGTCGATCCCCGTTTTCTTGAGTCCCAGTCTACTTATGATATGTATTGAACCGGGGGATGCCCTGTGTTTTATTGTATTTCGGGATCTGCATTTTGAATTGAATATTGTTATTACCTGATTGTTGGAGTTTGAGTTAACTCTTATTTTGATTATGAATATTTTGAATGATGTTTTAAGTTCAGGCCCAATTATATTTCGAAATTTTTTAAGCTCGATTTTACGCTTCCGTGATTATGTGCTTAATTGTGCTATTATCTTTGAGTGATTAGCACGGGGCCTCACACAAACTGCATGCAAAAATATAAATCTGATAGAACAACAACTCGAAAAGAGCTCGGCAGCTTCTGTTCAACGTTCGGATTAATGAACATTGATCCTCCTTCAGTCCGAAGGAAAAAGAAAGCAAAAATATTTAAACCTACTTACCGACCTCATTCTCAAAATCAAAGCAAATATAGAAAACCACCGACAAAGAATAGTCACCAAAAATCAAACACTTTAAAATGTTCGAATTGTAACCAACCAGAACACACGTCCACTAACTGTAATAAAAAATCTAAGAAAAAACCAAAACAAAAAATCAATGCATTAATAGATTACATCCCTAGTGATTCTAACACCTCCAACAAAGATGATACCGACACAAAAAATGAAATCCCTTCAAAAGGAATTTGTCATTTATGTGTAATATCAAAAGATAAAAAAGAAGCAAATTTGGACCTCGTCCAATAAATTCCTGTTCCTATAATACAAAAAGAATATAATAAATTAAAAGATTTAATTATAGATGAGGAAAGCTCAAAACGAAATCCTGCTAAAGAACATTTTAGCCTCAGCAAATTATTTGATACATACCCCCAACAAATTATACTAAAACAGGTTACCACCAAAGTTCTCCAAACTAAAATTAATATATTAAAGAAACGGGTTAACCAACTTCAAAAAGATTTCTTCTCCCTCAGGGAAAAAGATATCGAATTAGAAACAAAAATATTACTACTAAACCCAACAACTATCGATGAAATTAATGTCGAACACCTTATTGATGACAACACTAATAATTTTATCAATTCCATACAAAAAAATTGAATTTCAAAAATGGTACGTCAATATAGATCTAGTTATAAATGATTTCAAAATATCTTTAGTTGCCCTAGTAGACTCCAGGGCTAATCACAATGTGCTCCGAGAAGGAGTAATCCCATCAAAATACTATGAAAGAAATACTGAACAATTATATACAACAAACTCAAAAACTTTAGACGTGCGATATAAATTATCCAAAGCTCTCTTCACGCTGGTCCGAGATATATCCCAAGATATGATTCTCGGCACACCTATTTTTACTCAAAATTACCCTTTCCAAGTCAACAATAAAGGCGTCTTTACCAAAATACATGGCCGACACATTCTTTTCCCTTTCACAACACCTGTTAATTAAAAAGAAATATTCTTACTACAAAAATCTTCCATTTTCAGACAGATTAATATAATTAATAATAAAAAACAACACATCAACTCCTTAAAAGAAGAGGTCACTTATCTCTGAATTGACGAACAACTTTCTACAACTCCAATCCAACAACAAATCAATGAATTTGAAAGACAAATCACACAACAAATTTGTCATGAACTTCCACACGCCTTCTGGGACAGGAAACGACATGTAGTTTCCCTCCCATATGAAAAATATTTTAATCAAAAGAATATACCAATGAAATCTAGGCCTATACAGATGAATCAAGAATTCCTACAACATTGTCATAATGAAATTCAAGACTTATTAACCAAAAAACTAATCAGACCCTCCAAATCACATTGGAGTTGTTCTACTTTCTAGGTTGTTAAACAAGCATAATTAGAACGAGGTGTCCCTCGTCTAGTTATCAATTACAAACCCTCAACAAAGTTTTACAATGTATTCGATATCCAATCCCAAATAAAAGAGATTTAATTAATAGGTTACATTCAGCAAAAATATTCTCCAAATTCGACTTAAAATCAGGATTTTGGAAAATCCAAATTACAGAATCTGACCTCTACAAAACACCCTTCACTGTACCTTTTGGCCATTATGTTAAGATAAAAGTTATTAGTTTTGGTGATAACAAAATAAGACAAGAACTGAATTCTAAAGTAACATCTGGACAGTCAGTCAGTCGTAGCAATTAACAGTTACGCATATTTCAGATGTTGGGTCGACTTTCACATATCGGGTTGAAAATCTCAGTTGTAAAGATTTCAGATGTTGATAATATACGAGTAATCAGATTCTGGTATCGAGTCTTTATTTCAGCTGTGAGGGCAATTCAGATGTTGATCAAAGGGCTACGCAATCAGACTCTGGCATTAGTTCAGCTATTGGGTATGTAATTCAGAAGTAAATGCTTTCTGATGTTGAGTACAGTTGCTTTTGAATCAGCTGTGGTTTATTGGGAGCTATTCAGATTTTGGATTACATGTGTAACGGAAGCATTCAGCTGTTGAAGCAATCAGCTGTTGTAAGTATTCAGATTTTGGGTTAACAAAGCTTTCAGAAGTCGTGACGTCATCTCAGTGTTTTGTAGTTTTCAGAAGTCGTGACATCATCTCAGTGTTTTGAAGAGTTCAGAAGTCGTGACGTCATATAAGTGGTTTGAAGATTTCTAAGTCTCGAAAGATTCTGATCTAAGCATTGACTTCTGAGTTGACCATTCGGGAACAGTTATTCAGACTTGAGCTACAGCGAGAAATCTGGTATTTAGAAGCATAATGTATTCAGACTTGAGTAACATGTTGTGGTATATTTTTTCAGTTTCGAGTATTTCAGTTGTGAACAGAATCTATTCAGTTTTCTCAAATCTTAGTATTTCAGAAGTGGTTACAGAGCTATCAGTGAACTTCAGTTTTGAGGTTATCAGAAGTGTTCGACTCAGACCTAGGAACAATATTATTTCAGAAGTCGCAAGTATTCAGTTGTTGCAAATACTCAGTTCTCTATGTATTCAGCTTTGACAGCTACGAATACACAATCAGCGATGAGATAACCAAGGGAGAAAGAACTGTTTTAATGGAAAGAACTGTTAGAGTAGATGCCCAACTAGCCTACTTGTGGCGTGTGGGTTTTATAGACTCTTGTATATGACAATATTTATTTATGAAATACGCATTTATTTATGGCATTCTTTATTTTCATTATGTTTATAATGTTAACAATTGTGTTGGATAAAGACCTAGAATACACCATAGTGTATGTTAGATGTGATAGTGGATATGATGGCTATCATGAAACACATCTAATAGTCACTGTGTATTCTGAATTCGTTCCTAGTCGATTGGGCCGTCAAAATGAGGATAAGGCCGCCCGAGCTTGAGACTAGCATCTGCGATGTGAAGTACCACGTTTCATTGGTAAGGAACATTGTGATGTTCTGAGCATGCAGATGGATAGTGACCTGGTGATCTATCGAACTACCCTCAAACTTTTCAAGTGGTTACCATTTGTCGAGTGGATAAGTCCGAGGTCTTGGTTCTACTGATTAGTCCTCACTACTCGAAACGTCATTGAGGCTCTACATGATAGGCGTCTCACTTTGACCCGTTTGCCGACTCACTTGGGGTCATTAGGAGGCGGGATCGGGTGAGGTCCCGATGCATGTAGGAGTCGATGCTTCGTTGTCGAGGATTCACCGCTCGCTTACATGTGTGGATATCCTATGCTATCTGAGGAGATAATAGTGTATAAAACTCTGGCCAGGGTACTGGATGTGTTTTAGGTAAATTGGTTTACCTAGTAACACTCGCGATGTCACTATTCGATCTCCAAGATGTATGCATAGCTATCGGATCTCTAGCGACTCTCGATTTATCAATGGTCATTGATCTGATCGGGATATATGTGTTGAAAGGACCGTACTGTACGCTAACCACGACCAACTGGTTCTTGCAGGCACTATCAGTGATACCTAGGGGATCATGGGGCGATGTTGCTAGGCGCTTTACCATGATCCGATGGGCAAGTCCGAAATTGTGATTTCGGAGCCGCAATGGTTGTGGGCCAACGGCTAGCTGTATCCCTGAACCATTGAGGGTCACATAAGTACTGGATTCATGATTCCCGCATGGAAACTGAGCTCAATGTGTTGAGCACTTGAGGAGGATTTTAGGGAGTGCGACTTCCTAAAAGTCAACAGGGGTCAAATTGCGATTTCCCACTGTTGAGGGGCAAAACTGTCATTTTGGACTAGGTATCTGAAAAATTGTTTTTCGCATCATAACGTTCAGTTTTGGAAACTGAGTCGATCGATCCGATCTGATCGTCTATCGGAGTGATGATGAAACCGTGGTGAATTAAACGAGCCTAATGTTCATATGGACCTGGGTTTGACCCAAGTCCATTGGGCCGGTTCAAGCCCATCTACCATCTTTATTAATTAATTTGGTTAGGGCTTAATTACACACACAACATAACAACTAACCCTAGTCTCCAAGACCTAAGTCTCGGCCGCCCCTCCACCTCTCCTCCCTCACGGCCACGCGCCGCCGTCCGCGCCACCACGTGCCGCCGCCCCGTGATCGGACTTGCTCCGATCGTCGTGCTGAGGAGATTCCGTCCGTGATAAAATCCGTCAAGTCTTCTAGTGCAGATTGACGGAGGAAGATTGATTCCGGTCGTGGACCTGATTGTAGGATCTACCGCCGCCTACCGAGAAGAGCTAGATTTTCCCTGTGAATTTCTGGTTGGAGCCAGGCGCCTAGACGCCAGCAAGGTAACAAATCTATGAACACCCTATGAATGTTTGTAGATTTATAGTAATGTATTGAACGCTTTCCGGGGCATTTTTAAACTTCCGCTGCGCCCCCAGGAAATGGGATCCGGATCCGCCACCGTATGCCGACAAGAACCTTCAGGCGTAAGAAACGAACAGCTTCAAACACTACCATATGTTTAAATTGGAAAGAATCAATGGTTGCGATTGGATCGTACAAATGCCGGGAATTAAGGAGACATGTCAGAGCTATTTTGGGTGATTGTACGCAGTATACAGAGGACGTTATACGACGTTTGCTCAAATATGGATATACGACTATTTGGCCCTGATGAAGCGCAGATTACCATTTGGTGGAGCAGGATATACGGTTGTACGATGAACATATATTCAAAAAGGGTTTTTGTTTCCTTAGGAAAAATTTAATGACCGTTGAGATCAAAGGGTATAAAAGGCTGAAGAATTCAAATTGAGAAGCTCTCTGCCTATTCTCCTTTGATCTGCTATCTTTTTCTCTCGAAGCTATCATATTGCTCATACAACTACTGGATATTCTCATCGCAAATATTTTCTAAGTCCAGTATTACAACTCGAAGAACATTCAAGTTCTAGCCCTCATTGTTTTCCATCTTCGAGATATCATCTTCTGGTTGACTTGTTGAATCGTGTTTCATAGTATAGAAACCAGAAGATTTACAGTCTCAAATAGTTGTGTATTTCACTGTATTATCATTTTGAGTCTGTAACGAACTGGCTTTGTGAATCAGTATTCAGCAGCTGTGTCTGTTTGTTGATTGGAATTGCTAGGAGTTCACTTGGAGCGAGGCTCGGTGATTGGGTTTTTACAGTGTCTGTACTCATCAAAGCCTTCTAGTGGAACCTTCCTGAATAAGGAAAAAGGGGAGACGTAGGATTTGATAACCGAAATTCCATAAACAAATCTCTTGTCCCTACACTTTTACTTTACTGCATTTATTTATCTTTACATTATGTAAAAACTGTTTTAAGGTTTCAAAAATTTAAAATCCCAAAGGAATTCATTCAACCCCCTTCTAAACTCCTAAGGCTGTTTTTCGATCCTATTGATCCTATCAATTGGTATCAGAGCCTGCGCTATCTCAGTATTGAACAATATGTTATTTGTGACTTATATATTTCAATATGTCTACCTCTCACAACAAGATTCCTATGTTTTATAAGGAGGACTATGATGACTGGAAGATCAGAATGCAAGCGCACCTGGCTGCTCAGGACGTTGATATGTGGTCAGTCATCACTGATGGTCCAATGAAAATTATGAAGATCAACATAGAATTCGCAACGACTGATGGTGCATCAGAATATGTGGAAAAGATGAGACACGAGTACACTAATGAGGAGAAAAAGAAGGCAAATCTGGACAATGTGTCCAGGGATATTCTATACAAGACGCTGGACAAGAATATGTTCAGCAAAATCAAAACCTGTACCACTGCCAAGGAAATCTGGGAGAAGCTAATACAAATCTGCGAGGGAAATGATGAGACGAAAGAGAACAAGCTTACTGTGGCTCAGCAGAAATATGAGTAGATAAAGATGAAAGATGTAGAAACCATGGCGGAGTTTGACGAACGTTTTAGTGCTGTGGTAATAGAGTTGAAAAGTTTGGGCAAAGAATACAGCAACCGTGAGTTGGCGTTGACGGTGATGAGAGCGCTGCCCAGAGAGTGGGATGTTAAGACGATGGCCATGCGCGAGTCCAAGGATCTGAACAAGCTGGAACTGCATGATCTGTTTTCAAATCTTAAAGCCTGTGAGTTTGAGTTAGAAACAAGATCTGAAGCTGGACCATCTACATCTCAACCGACAAAAGCATTAGTAGCAACAACATCTGAACAGTGCTCTCCAAGCACTAGCAAGACAGCTGATCAATTCAGCAACGACGTCATGTCCCTCTTCATTAAGAAGTTTGGGAAATATTTGAGAAAATCCTACAACCCCTCTTTCTCTTATAATAATTATAATAAATCTAAAAAATTGTCTACTGACATGAACTGCTTTAACTGTGGTCGTCCAGGTCATTTTGCTGCTGATTGCAACAGACCAAAGAAGGAGGACAGACCCAGAAAAGATGAGAAGAAAGATGATAGATCCAAGAAAAGATCAAAGGATAGAAGGATGAGGACAAGAGCTGATAAGAGGCCCAGCAGAAAGAATGATCGCAAAGTACTAGTTGCTGAGGAGAGCAACAAGAACTGGGCTGATACCGATACATATTCCTCATCAAGCAGCTCCTCATCCAGCGATAGTGAACAGGAGGAAGTTCACTGTCTCATGGCTAATCAGACTTCAGAAGATGAGGTATTCGACTTTTCAGATACTGAATTTACATGGGAGGACCTAATCTGTGCACTAAATGAGATGGTCCAAGAGTACCATAAGCTTTCTCAGACATTCGAGGAAGTCAAAGCTGAAAACGTAGATTTGAAAAATAGTTCAGTGGAACCAAGATATGTTCAACTTGGTAAAACTGACAGTTTACAAATTGAGTTGAGTAAGCTGATGAATCTTTGAGGATAAGATTCAGTGAGCTTGAGTCTGAAATTGAAATGTTAAAACTGATAATGAGCTCCTGGACTCAGTATTCTGTTTCTCTAGATAAGCTGTGTGATATTTAGAAGCCAACAAATGATAGAACTGGCTTAGGTTTCAATGCTAGTGAAAGCAGCGCTAGAGAAACCAGTACTCAGTCATATCTGGCATATGAAAAGTTCAAAAAGATGAGTTTTGTCAAAGCCAGTATGACACATGATACATGCGAGTCAGTGAGGTATGATGACTAGAGCTCTTCAAATCTGAATCAAAAATGAAAATCTGGTATCGGTTTTCTAAGACCTGAGAACTCCAAGCCAAGCTGGCTAAAGAACAGACTTGACAAAGATAAAGCGAAAGCTGGTTCTAAGTCGTTTGTTTCTCACCAGCCCAGGCGTAGTTCAAAGAAGGAAAAATCTGTTTGGAGAAAGGTTCAGTCGAGGAGAGATCTGAATGGTCAAAATATCAAACAAACACTCAACATATCTCACAATATTTCTGCACAGACCCTTATGGACTATCATACTGGGAAAACTGTTAAAGTCAGTCAAGTATGGGTCCCGAAAGGGTTAATCCTATCTGGACCCTAGCAAAATTGGGTACCAAATCTTTTTTTATGATTGCAGGACAACAGGTACAAAGCTAGAGATGAATCGATCATTTGGTACCTGGATAGTGGATGTGCAAGACACATGACAGGAAACCCAAAGCTGTTATCAGAGGTTACTCCACACAAAGGAGCAAAGATAGTCTTTGGTGATAACTCACATGGTAACACTGTGGGTAAGGGTAAGCTTACCCACGGTAACATTTCAATATCTGATGTTTTAGTTGTTGATAACTTGCATTATTTGATTAGCATAAGTCAGCTATGTGACAAGGGTTACATAGTTAACTTTCAACAGCACACATGCACAGTTCAGAGTCCAGAAGGACTGACTGTATTGGTAGGTAAAAGGTCGGGGAATACCTACATTATCAATTGGTCAGAACCACCATGGGATCTGAACAAATTTGTTTAGCATCCAACTCTTCCAAGAGCTGGTTGTGGCACCAGAGAATGAACCATCTAAACTTTAAAAATCTTGCCCATTTGAGTCAGCATGAACTGGTTTCTGGTATGCCCAAAATCAATTTTTTTAAGGACAAGATCTGTGCCGCATGTCAGCTTGGTAAACAAATTCATTCTACTTTTAAAAAGGTCAGAACCACCATGGGATCTGAACAAATTTGTTTAGCATCCAACTCTTCCAAGAGCTGGTTGTGGCACCAGAGAATGAACCATCTAAACTTTAAAAATCTTGCCCATTTGAGTCAGCATGAACTGGTTTCTGGTATGCCCAAAATCAATTTTTTTAAGGACAAGATCTGTGCCGCATGTCAGCTTGGTAAACAAATTCATTCTACTTTTAAAAAGAAAGGCGGTAAACGTTCTTCCCGAAAATTAGAGCTTTTACATATGGATATTTTTGGTCCTATTCCCGTAACAAGCTTAGGGGGAACAAACTACACCCTCGTTGTTGTTGACGATTTTACAAAATTCACTTGTGTGTTGTTTTTAAAAGCAAAATATGATATCGTTGACCAGCTTATTCGGCTTTTTAAAACGTTTGCAAAATGACAGATCTTGTACAGTCAACAGAATAAGAAGTGATCGTGGTATCGAGTTTTTAAATAAAAAATTATCTTCTTATCTGGATGACATAGGGAAAAAGCATGAGCTTTCTGCAGCTAGAACTCCTCAATAGAACGGGCTGGTTGAGAGGAGAAATCGCACTTTAAAAGAAGCTGCTAGATCAATGATTGCTTATTACAGGATTTCTCAAAAGTTTTGGGCAGAAGCAGTTAACACAGCTTGCTTCACTCAGAACAGATCTATTATTAACAAGTTTCATGATAAAACCCCATGAGATCTGGAGTAGCAAGAAACCTGCTATTTCATATTTCAGGGTGTTTGGGTGCAGATGCTTCATTCACAATAATGGCAAGAAGCACCTAACAGCTTTTGATGCAAAATCTGATGCAGGTATCTTCCTAGGTTATTCAGCAGTGAGCAAGGCTTATCGAGTATTCAACAATAGAAGTCTAACTATTGAAGAGTCAGCACACGTTGTCTTTGATGAGACAAGTTTTAGATCCAACTCAGCTGCGAGCCTTAACGACTTATGTACACATCTAGAATCATCCAACATTGATGACTCAGATGATGATGTGGCACAAAAAAGGCATTCAGCAGAGATACAACCAGAGCTGGACACACCGCACAACAATGCTCAACAAGATCTGACAGGTAATCCAGTAGTCATCGATTTAACTAACGTTGACTCAACGCAGGATCAGATCTCTCCAAGTGTTCCTGCTGCTGGAGCTAAAGCGACGAATGCACAAGATGTCCAAACAGATGTTGCTCAAACAGATGTTGCACAAACAGATCTTGTCACACATCGACCAACATCTGATGCACAAGATGTGAACACGAACCATCACTTCACATCAAACAATCCAGATGTGGCTATCCAGCAAGACATCCAAGAAGAACAGGAAGCAAACCCAATTGGACTTGATCTTCGGTGGAATAGAAATCATCCACCTGAGCAGATCATAGGTAACATCGAATCTCCTGTTCGCACACAAAGCCAGCTATTGCATGATCATTTTGACTCAGCATTCATCTCACATATAGAACCCAAACAAATAGATGAAGCCTTAGCAGACCCAAGCTGGGTAGAAGCAATGCAGGAGGAACTAAATCAGTTTAAGAGAAATAACGTATTGAAACTTGTACCTAGACCTTCAAATCATTCAGTTATAGGAACTAGATGGGTCTTTAGGAACAAATTGAATGAAGATGGAATAGTAACAAGAAATAAAGCTAGACTGGTAGCTCAGGGATTTAGGCAAATGGAAGGCATAGAGTTTGATGAAACCTTTGCACATGTAGCTATATTAGAAGCTATTCTCATGTTCTTATCCTATGCTGCATTTAAAGACTTTAAAGTATTTCAAATGGATGTTAAGAGTGCAATGTCAGAAGTTTTCTAAGCTAATGCAGGACAAATTCGAGATGAGCATGATGGGGGAGCTAAAGTTCTTTCTGGGCTTACAAGTTAGACAGCTGGATAATGGAATCTTCATTAATCAAGCTAAGTATACAAAAGAACTGCTGAAGAAATTTGGCATAGACAACTGTTCAGCAGTTGCGACCCCAATGATCTCATCAATCAAGCTGGACAAAGACGAAACTGGTACTGCCATTGAGGTATCATTATATCGTGGTATAATTGGCTCCCTGCTTTACTTAACTGCTAGCAGACCAGACATCATGTTTTCTGTCTGTATGTGTGCTAGATTTCAAGCAGAGCCTAAAAGTCGCACTATATTGCTGTAAAACAAATCTTGAAATATTTAAAAGGAACTTCCAATGTGGGTCTTTGGTATCCCAAAGACTGAGGCTTTCAACTAATCGATTATAGTGATGCAGACTATGCAGGATGTAGAGTTGATTGTAAAAGCACCAGCGGTACTTGTCAATTCTTAGGAGATCGAATGATTTCCTGGTTCAGTAAGAAGCAGACATCCATTGCAACGTCCACAGCTGAAGCAGAGTACTTAGCGGCAGGAAGCTGCTGTGCTCAGATCTTATGGATTCAACACCAGCTTAAGGACTATGGCGTTGATGCTTCTGAAGCGCCTATTCTATGTGACAACACCAGTGCTATTGCAATTACTCAAAATCCAGTACTGCATTCAAGAGCGAAGCATATAGACATCAGGCATCACTTTATAAGAGACCATGTACTCAAAAAGAACGTCAAGCTGGAGTATGTGTCGACTGAGCAGCAAGTAGCTGACATCTTCACAAAGCCCCTGCCAGATGCTAAGTTTTCTTATTTAAGAAATCTATTGGGTCTCTTATAACTGCCTTGATTGTCTTTGAACTAACAATTTGCAGGTTGAACAGCTTCTGGTTTTGTCAAATATGAGTCTACTGTTCAGGGGGAATATCGTGGAATTCAGGTTTGATAAAATATCAGACTTGGGAAATCTCAGCTTTAGGGGGAACGAGAGATCTGAATTAATAAGTGTTGAGTCAACTGAATCTGTGAGATCTGGATACACTCAGATGTCATGTATACATAGTTGATACTTATCCATGATCAGATCTCGCAACACTTGTGAGACCTGAATTTGTATCAGAGATTATTTGTTGGAATGTATCGGGGTTTAGAGATTCTTGGTGGCTTAAGATCTCTGTTTGAATGTTTAAGTTGTGTTTTTGGGTCAAATTCCTCACCTAGAACAATTCTGGGAGTTTTCGTATTTTTGAGATTTTTGGGTGAAAGCTGGTTTCTGGTGAAAGCTGGTTGAATAGTGAAAACCAGTCGCAACGTGTTTTGGTAACGCAGGATCATGAAACGCCGTCGTTTGGAGAGATCTGGTAGCGCTTGTAATATCAGCCGTTGCCTTAGCGTGGATTTGTATCGGGTTGGATACGGTGTCGTTTGAATAAGTTGGAGCGACGTCGTTTTGGTGTAGCGCTAGTGAGAGATCTGATCGCGTGTGTGTTCCTGCTGGTTGTTCAGCCGAAGCAGATGTCAACGCGGGTCAACATCCCTGTAGCGCGAGGAGGAAACGTCGTCGTTTGGCTAGCGCTAAGGAACCAGTCGATGCGCATATTCGATTTCCAGACGTCAACACTGGTCAACTCTTCTGTAGCTTGCAGATTGTTTTGAGAGAGAGTTAGCGACCGGATTTGATGACGTCAGCTGTGCGACGCCGTTATGACTAATTGCAACGCTGCGTTTTATATGTTACGGCTGGTACCAGCTTTTGGAGGAATTCCCGTGATGTTTAAACCAGTTGTCTGGTTGTCCAGTCGTAGGTAGTGTCCTACGACGTTCGTTTTGTGTATTTGATGTTTTGCGGGGTTCTACCAGCCGATGGTTTGTGGTGCCTGCTGGATATGACGGTGGACTTTTAAATCAGATTCCAGCCGTTGTGGGATTTATTTAAGGAAGACTTGGTCTTCGAATTTGAGATACCAGATCCCATACTTAGTAAATTTACCCGATTGTCGACCTCTGTTTCTCGAACCCTAGTACTGTTCACCATTGATTTTATCCGGTGATTCCCGTCGTTCTTGGTGGTTGTTTTGCTTGTTCGAGGTAGCTTTGGACTCCTGTCGAGAAGCTCTTCCATCTTATACCATTCTTGGAGGCTGTTGTTAGCTAGAGCGAGGTCGCGAAGTAATTGTCTTGGCCGTGTGTTCGCTGTGAGCAGGTAGCTTCAAATTGTTGTAAGATCTTAGATTTAGTAAGTTTATTTAAGCTCCCTGTTAAGTGGTATTGATGGGATTGATCGTGGTTGAGTTGTAACTCCCAGCAGTACCTTCTGTGTATTTGAGTCCCGATGATTTATCCCCTGTGTGCTTTGACAGGTTGTTGTTCAGCTTTCTCGGGACCTTTGTTGTGGTAATTATTACACAGAAGTAAAAGGTACGGATTGGAGCTTGTAATACAGCGATGTTATGGCTTGGATAATTTGTGAGATGTCTATTGCTGGCTGCTGTTTTGTGAGATGACTGTTGGTTATGTGGTGTATACTTGTTGATGCTATTATTGTTTCGCATATGTTTATATGCTTGTTATTCGAGCATGTTGCATACACGCATTTGCATCTACGTTAAGCTTTTGCAGCCATTGCTTTGTTGTTATTGTTCTGTTTACTTACCATGATGCGAGAGCGAGCGGCAATACCGCACTCTCATCTCCCTGCTGGGATTTGTTAGCCACCATGCGCCGAGTGGTTAACTACCATAGTTCATGGGCGAGGCAACGGCAGGTTGAGTTGTTGATGCATCTGGTAAGGGTGGGCGAGTAGGGGTAAGTGGGTAGCACCCACATGTCCTACACTCACCGTGGCCACATATTCTGTTGCAGATCCCGTTGAGCTGTTATTTCCTTTCTCATGCATAGCATCTGCATTTTATTCATGCTGTTTACTGTTGTTTATAGTTGCTCTCCGTACTGGGGTTTGACCCCATGTCCTCTGGGGCTTGGTTGTTTTCCTTGTTGTGTTATTTTCAGGAAACCCAGGTTTTACAGCTGGTCGTGGTTTTAGCCCAGTTGGTGGTGCCCCAGGAGGTGGTTAGAGTATCCCAGTAGCGTATAGCATATTTATATGTATCGGTCCAGTTAGTCGGGGAGATGCCCTGTGCTTTGTTGGTGTATTTGATTGTGGGAGTCTGATACTTGTTTTATGCTATACTGTTATTGTTGTTGTGATTTTCGTAAACTGGGATTCTATTTTGAGTATCGTGCTATTTTAAATTATATTGTTTTAAACTCGTCAGGACAAAAGCGAAAATTTTACCCGCTTTTTGATAGCTTCCGTATGTGTTTTGGTGTTTTTACTCTGTTTAGAGCACGAGGCCTGACATTTTTGGTATCAGAGTTAAGCTGGGATAAGCTCAATTTTTTTGATCACACTTGAGTCTAGGCACAGTGTTGTGTGTTGCATGTTCTTGACTTATGTGATTACGTGCTGCATATTTGTGCTATCTATGCTGTATCTGTTCTGTTTTTCTTGATCCTGTTGAGTGTTTTTGTAGATGCTGCCTAGACGTCGTGGTAGAGGTAGGGGGCAGTTTGAGGAATCGGCAGGACAGAATGAGGATCAGCGTAGTGCTCCTAGCCGTTCTCGTAGTAGACATGAGGAGGAGGAGGAAGTTGGTGACTTGCCTCCCCCGGTGGAGCGGATGGATGTTGTTATAGCACGGTTTCAGCGGATGAACCCTCTAGTCTTTAATGGTGATGAGTCCAGTGAGGATGCGGACTCGTGGCTCCGTAACATCATTGGTCTTTTTGATCGGGTGCAGTATGATGATGATCTTCGGCTGAGTTTAGCGACCCTCTTGCTTAGGAAGGCTGCAGAGCGCTGGTGGCGAGGCGCTTCGAGTACCTTGTTGGAGACTGATGTTGGGATATCTTGGGATAGTTTTTGCGAGACCTTTCGGCAGGAGTATGTACACGAGTCTTTTGTGAACGCCCGGGAGCGGGAGTTCGACCATCTGGAGCAGGGTTCCATGACTGTTCGGGAGTATGCTAGGAAGTTTTCTTCTCTGTTGGCATACGTTCCCCATGTTTCTGGCCGGGAGAGGGCCAAGAGGACTCGATTTCATGAGGGATTGAATGAATAGTTGTATCAGATGGTTTTGACTTGTAAGCCCAAGACTTACGCTGAGGCTGTGGACAGTTTAATCCCCAGAAAGTGTTCGATACATTAATATAAATCTACAAAGGTGTTTATCGATTGTTACCTTGCTGGCGTCTAGGCGCCTGGCTCCGACCAGTTTCACGAGGAAAGCGGCACTTCAAACGGTAGGCGGTGGTAGATCGTCAATCAGGTCCACGACCGCAAACAAGACTCCTTCGTCAGCTTGCACTAGAAGGCCTGATGAATTTGGCACGGACGGAAGCTCCTCGTCGCGGTGATCGAAACAAGTCCGACAACGTAAACGGCGGCACACGGCGGTGGCACGGAGCGGCGCAAGGCGGCGGCTGATTGGGGCGTGTGGGAGAGGAGGGAGGCAGATAGGTAGACTAGGGTTTAGTGAATGAATTAATTATATTCTAGCCCTAGACCAACTCCTTTAATTAAATATGGTACATGGGCTTGAACCGGCCCAATGGACTTGGGTCAAACCCAGGTCCATATGAACATCCGGTTCATTTAATTTGCTGTGGTTTCATCATAATCTCGATCGACGATCAGATCGGATCGATCGAATCAGTTTCTAAAACTGAGTATTATGATGTGAAACCAATTTTTCAGACCACCTAGTCCAAAATTACAGTTTAGCCCCTCAACATTGGGAAATCGCAATTTGACCCCTATTGACTTTTAGGAAGTCGCACTCCCTAAAATCCTCTTCCTAAGCTCAACACATTGAGCTCAGTTTCCGTGCGGGAATCATGAATACAGTACTTGTGTGACCCTCAATGGTTCAGGGATACAGCTAGCCATGGGCCCACAACCATTGTGACTCCGAAATCACAATTTCGGACTTGCCCATCGGATCATGGTGAAGCGCCTAGCAACATCACCCCATGATACCCTAGGTATCACTGATAGTACCTGCAAGAACCAGTTGGTCGTGGTTAGCGTACAGTACGATCCTTTCAACACATATATCCCGATCAGATCAACGACCATTGGTAAATCGAGAGTCGCTAAAAATCCGATAACTATGCATACATCTTGGAGATCGAATAGTAACATCACGAGTGTTACTAGGCAAAGCCATTTACCTAAAACACATCCAGTACTCTGGCCAGAGATTTATACACTATTATCCCCTCAGATAGCATAGGATATTCACGCATAAAAGCGAGCTGTGAATCCTCGACAACGAAGTATCGACTCCTACATGCATCGGGACCTCACCCAATCCCGCCGCCTAATGACTCCAAGTGAGTCGGCAAACGGGTCAAAGTGAGACGCCTATCATGTAGAGCCTCAATGGCGTTTCGAGTAGTGAGGACTAATCAGTACAACCAAGACCTCGGACTTATCCACTCGACAAATGGTAACCACTTGGAAAGCCCGAACGAGGGTAGTTCGATAGATCACCAGGTCACTATCCATCTGCATGCTCAGAACACTACAATGTTCCCTACCAATGAAACATGGTACTTCACATCGCAGATGCTATTCTCAAGCTAGGGCGGCCTTATCCTCATTTTGACGGCCCAATCGACTAGGAACGTATTCAGAATACACAGTGACTATTAGATGTATTTCATGATAGCCATTGATGGTCCCAGAAATAGGATCACTAAGTAAATAGGCGTTCAGAAGGGGGGGGGGGTTGAATGAACTCTTTCGATTTTTGTATTTTTTGAAAACTCTTTTAAAATGTTTTGCGAGCTTCTTGCTTAACTTAAGTCCGAGTTACCAAACTTAAGAATATCTCAGTTATGAGCAAAATTTTCAGCCAACAATATTTGTGCGGAAAAAGGCCGATTGGTTTGTGAACAGTAAATAAACACAAGTAATATAATCGTGCGTAATGTAAAAGAGAGAGTTCAGGATTTGTTTCTGGAAGTTCAGACTTCAATGTCCTACGTCTCCCCTTCTTCCTCCTCGGAAGGTATCACTAGAAGACTTTGATGAGAGTAGTCCTTCTACAAACACCCGATCCCGTAACCCGCAGCTACGAGAACTCCTAGTATCTCACAACAACTATCCAAGCAGACACAATTGCTGGTTACAACACTTTAGTGTTTTCAAACGGCTTTTTGAGAAGCCCGTTTGTTACAGACTCAATCAAATACAACAATGGATACACGTATATGAGACTGTATTTAGTGTTTTCAAACGGCTTTTTGAGAAGCCCGTTTGTTACAGACTCAATCAAATACAACAATGGATACACGTATATGAGACTGTAAAAATCTTCTGGTTTCAACAATGAAACTCGATTACGAAAATGTAACCAGAAGATTGACTCGAATGTATTTCAATGAAGATCAACTGTTAGGTTCTTCGAGTCTTTGAGCTTTTGAATATTGCAACAAGTAGATAGCTCTGGGAGTATTTTGACAGCGTTTCAGTAACAGCAGTAGCGAGAGTTGTATCTTCAATTCAAACAGTCTGCTATTTATAATCTTCATTCAACGGTCGATGAATTCAGATAAGGCAACAAATCCTTTTTGAATTCCTGACAGTAGTACGCCGTCAATTCTGCTCCAATATATGGTAAATTGCGTTTCGTCAGGGATGCGAATATCATTTCCATATGTGTGCATTCCCGTTGAAACCTCCTCTGCCAATGTGTACTATTTTTCCAAAGATAGTACCAATCTCGTCTCCTTAATTTCAGGCAGTATGAGTGATTCTTGTTTTGGCCATCGATCTTTTTCAATTGAGTATACGATCGAATTTGAATCAACTTTATGCTTGCGCCTGAAATCATTTCTATCGACAGATCTTTCCTTGAAGAAGATAAATGAACAGTTCCTCGCTGTTGAGAGACTTGTCGCGGTAAACAAGATTCAACCATTTGCAAATTTCAGTAATGATGACGTCATCATATCTTTCCATTTACAAATTTCAGCACTGCTGACGTCATCATATCTGTTGGGAACGTTGTAGCTGAATATGATGGTGACGTCATGATGTCTGATATTCTACTATGGTTGACGTCATCAAATCTGTTGAAGCAAACGATGTCGTGTTGAACTAACTGTTTACGAAAGCTGTCGATAGTAAGCGTTACTTGCACTGTTTCCAAAAACAATACTGTAGCGAAGTCTGGTGTCACCAGCGATAAATAGTACTGTTTCAAGATCTGTCGAGTAAGCTTATCAATGCACACGGCCCTTTATGTTGGTAGAACAATTCACTGTTCCCGTAGCTGTTGGCAGATACCATTACGATACAATAGTGAAGAGCTGTTGGCAGATATCTCCATTCTCAATACTTAATCAGTAGATTTCTGCCCCGATAACCCGAATAACCAAATCAATCACTCCACTGTTCCAAGATCTGATTTTGATCAACTCGAAACCATGACTGTAGCTTAAACCAATCACTGTTGTCAGCAACGTTGATCATCGTGAAAAGATTATTCGAATATTATCATTTAAGTCCAAATCTTTTCTTATTTTTGTTATCACCAAAACTATAAATTTTATCCTAACAATTTCCCCCTTTTTGGTGATGACAAAACTTAGCAGCCGATTGGAAAATATAATCAAAGATAAATGGCACAACGACTGCTAAAAGCAAATTTCATTTACTCAACGAAGTACAGGAGATTTGTACGAAAGATTCTAATCAGTATCATCGTCTTCTTTTATAAGTTCCACTCCTGCATTGCCTACGTTCTCTCCTTTCTCTTTCTCTTTCTCTTTCCAATCTATCGGACTCCCTTCTGTCGGCTTCAATAACTCTTTCAGCATCCTCTTCTATGCTTATAACTTGTCCAGACTCTATGATGTGTCTTCGCGCCTGTGCAACTCTTTCTTCAAAAGTTCCCGTCGTGGGTGGAAACGTTTGAGTTTGTGTTGTCACACTGGGGCGGCTGCTACTGCCTATTTCCCCCTTTTTGGCAGCACCACCTCTTAAGTAATCGGTGATGTCACCTACTTGGGTGGAAAGGCTGAGTATATCTGCTGCTATCTTTGATTGAAAGTCCAAATGTTCGCTCCTAATAGCAGCAATTTGTTCATCCATTGTAATGAGCCTGGCATCTTGCTCCCGTTGCTTTTTCTTGATATCAAATAGGTCTTGAAAGATAGTGCCAACGGGTGCCATCAACCCCTTTTTGAGATCAGTGATTTGCGCTGTTTGAGTATTACTTTGTCTTTCAAGAACTCGACACGCAGTCTCAAAAGATTGGCGAAGCAGGCTTTGCACTTTTAGAAGGTCCCCACGAACACCCACTTCAATATCATTGAGCTTGGATAACATTTCGTAGTTGGAGTCATGAATGCGCTGAGCAAGAGAGGAGAGGAGGTCTTCAAGAGCCTCGGTAAACTTAGTAAAGTCAACTGATGTGGAGGCTTGAGTGTCTGCCTGGGCATCCGTAGAGTCAAAGTGCACGGAGACATCAGTAGGGGAGGAACTGGATGCATGATGTGGAGATATGGCCGCAGGAGACTCTAGACTTTGAACAAAGTATAATCGCTCCTCCCGTTCAACACGGGAGAGGATAGCAGGGCCAAGAGCCAAACGCCAATCATTCTCAAACGAATCAACCGCTGGTGAAGATGGAGAAGGAGATCGATAGACTGTAGATACATCTGAGGAAACCAGGTCGACCTCTTCAACATCCATTGAAACAACTCCCTGGTAGGGGAGGAACTGGATGCATGATGTGGAGATATGGCCGCAGGAGACTCTAGACTTTGAACAAAGTATAATCGCTCCTCCCGTTCAACACGGGAGAGGATAGCAGGGCCAAGAGCCAAACGCCAATCATTCTCAAACGAATCAACCGCTGGTGAAGATGGAGAAGGAGATCGATAGACTGTAGATACATCTGAGGAAACCAGGTCGACCTCTTCAACATCCATTGAAACAACTCCCTGTTAATCTACCAAGTCCCTCTGGAAAACTGAATCAACAAAACTATGACAGGCCACACCCTGTGCAAACATTCGGAGAAAATTTGCGGGAATACGCTCCACGCCCAAGTTATATACTGTAATATCTTGGCAGATATCCTCCCTCACTGGTCGCAGACCACCAGACAAACTAAATTGAACAACCTCTTCACAGACCTTGGTCCATAGCCAAATCTTGATCATCCACGGGACTGCTGTCCAATATTGTATAGGCTCAATAAAAGAGACATGCGGAACAAAAATCTCTTGAATGGCAGGTGCTGGCATTTTCAATTTGTTCAAAAATAATGACAAGGGGCCACTACTTCTCCAAAAATCAGGACCATGAACAGGCGTCCAAACTCCATTCACCAAAATCACGGTCCGTACCCAACACATAGAATTTGCTATGGAATAAAAATGAGCAAGACGAACACCACTACTGTCAATGGAGTCAATGATAGGAAGAGAAGAGTCTGGTTGCACCATTTCAATTTTGTGCTCTTGTTGCTGTGCTGTGAGATCTTCAAGAGATTGAGAGTGAGCCGCAGACAACATATTAATAACTTGGACGGCCATATCAGTCCATGGTTGATCAGGTGCAAGATATCTCCGATAATATTTCGAAAATGTGCGCAGGAGCATTTCTCGATATTTTGTAAGAACATACAGTTGCCTCCTTACAGCGATTGCCAGTGTGTTGGTCTCTACCCATGCCATCATCAACTTCTCTTTCTCTTTAAGATCCTTCAACGATTCCATATCAGGCATAGTATTGAGACTGAATGAGGCAAAGAAATCAACAACAGCTTGCATCACGGTATCACGCACTTGAACCAAAACCTCAACATCTCTACAGATCAAAGCAACAATTTCCCTAGCGGGGTTTTCTATCTGTTCATCCTCTACCATTATAGCTTTTCCCTTGTCCCCAATAGAAGAGAATGCACCAAGCCTGATCAAGGTGACTTCCGCAGTAGTAATCGTCGGTTGCAACAAGTCATCGCAGATTTGTATTAGAAGATCATCAATGGGCATAGTCTCCTCAGTTACTTGCTTACGATCAACAGATATGTTCACCTCCTTGCCAGCCACAGAACGAATGCTGCCCTCAGCTTGTGTATCAATTCTTGTGTCAACAAACTCGGGCTCACTGTGCCTCGCAACAAAATCATCCAACCACCGAGCAAAGTCTTCTTCAAACAATGATTCATCAACACCCTGACTTTCTCGCTCTGTCGCACTCACCCCTAACTCCAAGGTTTCCTCTAATACCTTGGCTATAATGACGTCTGCTTCATCAGTATTCATAACAGCAGCAGTATCAGCATCTTTAACAATTTCCTTTGTTCCCACTGATTCATCATCAGAACTCCTGGATAATATCAATCTCCTCTTTCGAGATTTTTGTTTGAGCACAAAAGAGGGGACATCTGCTATAGCATGGGTAGGATCAACAATTTGAAGTGGCTCAACATCCGGGGCCACCTGCACAATGTCCAAATTTACTTGGGAAACTGAGGGCTTGCTCTTCCCCGTGCGCCGCTTCTTGGTAATGATGGGCGCATCAGCCTCAGTAGCTGATCTCTTCTTTGACGCAGCAATTTCAGCAAAGATATCTACTGGTATCTCATCAGCAGATGAAGTTTTCTTCTTCGCCTTTGGTGTCTTATTTTCCACGGCCGTCTTAGCCATCCCAGACTCCTCACTCTCCGCACGAGCATCGATTGTGGTGTTGGTGACAATGTAGGTGTGAACTGTTTTCATAGACAGAATTTTGGCACTTGGGAATGGAACACCATCGCCCATAGTAATAGTAGGTATACCCTTCAGTAAGACACCGATTTGCGCAGCAAAGCCCTTTGCTTTCCTCTGCGACCTATCCACCATGTCTTTCAAAACATTAAACAAAACTTTGCTCCAATTTACTTTCAACCCATACTGAATCGCAGTCATCATCTGGAATCGTTCGACGGTGACAGAATCAAAAGAGCCTGCCTTAACAGTAATAGCCTTTTCCAAGATATCATTTAACAAACGAAATTCATGTTTCATATATTTCTTTTTGCCATGAACATCAATCTGCACACCCTTCTATGAGAAAAGGCTCCGCGCATCATACACGTTATCTTTTGGTACTTCAGAGAAGTTTGTAATACCCACCGTGGGCAAATCAAACGCCTTTGCGAATAGAGTCGGTGAGATAGAGACAAACTTTCCTGATATTACGCCTGTGATATCTTCACCCTGTATTAATGCCGTGTCGAAGAAGTGCCCTAGTTCCTTTCGATTTCTCAGTAAGTTTGAGTAAATATTTGAAATGCCTTAAATAAAGATGATGAATATGAACGGTTAGGAGAGAGAAAGAATGTTGATGTGACGATGGGGGTGAAGGACAACACGTGTCAATCATCCGATGGTGCGTACTAATTTTAGAAAAGATTTTGCAAATATTTTACCCGTACTGGAAAAGATTAAAATAACATTGACGCGCCAAAATCTTTAAAGCATCACACCTAAGCAAATCTGTTTTTAATGTTTCGTGGGATGGAGAGGAATCTGTTAACAGATAAGCATCAATTGTGTACAGGAGATATCTGTTGACAGACCTCTCCTGTTCAATTGACTTCACGCTTATCAACACATAGACCATGTTCCCCCTACGACATACAAACCTCTATCATCAATGCTTACGTAAGCAGATCTGTTTCCTTTGAATACGATGAGATGGAATGACGTAATCAGTGCTGTTGTCTTGATGGGTAGTATTTCAACGGTAGCGCTGACGCAAGCGTCGTTGTTCCCCCTGAACATGTGACTCGATGTTGACGTAAGCAGTACTGCTTGCTTGGTAGAGCGACGTCCAACGGTGGCGCTTACGTAAGCAGAGCTGTTCTCCATTAATAGATGACCCACTGCTGATGTAAGCGTTGCTGTTCAACCTACAATCAATTGCTAGCACATAGACAAATTTATGGCAGTTCTAAGAGACCTAATATATTCCTAAAATAGGAGAACTTAGCGTCTGGCAGAGGTTTTGTGAAGATGTCAGCAACTTGTAGCTCCGTCGACACGTACTCCAACCGGACGTCCTTCTTTAGCACGTGGTCTCTTATAAAGTGATGCCTGATATCGATGTGCTTGGTCCGTGAGTGCAGTACAGGGTTCTGGGTGATTGCAATTGCACTTGTGTTGTCACAGAGAATAGGAGCTTCAGAAGCATCAATGCCATAATCCTTCAATTGATGTTGAATCCACAGGATTTGTGCGCAACAACTGCCAGCAGCAAGATACTCCGCTTCAGCAGTTGATGTGGCAATTGACGTCTGCTTCTTACTAAACCAAGAGATCAGTCGATCCCCTAGAAATTGACATGTTCCACTCGTACTTTTGCGATCAATCCTGCAACCTGCGTAATCTGCATCACTGTACCCAATTAGTTCAAAGCCGGAGTCTTTGGGATAC
>KQ997540.1:422198-444989 GCA_001598015.1 Dorcoceras hygrometricum | reverse complement strand
GGAGTGCGACTTCCTAAAAGTCAACAGGGGTCAAACCGGGGTTTCCCGCTGTTGAGGGGCAAAACGGTCATTTTGCAATTTAGGGTTAGATGATCTGAAAAATTGTTTTTCACATCATAACATTCAGTTTTGGAAACTGAGTCGATCGATCCGATCTGATCGGCGATCGGAGTTACGATGAAGTCACAGCAATGGATATCGTCATTTGGACCCGGGCCCGATGGGCCGGTCCAAGTCCATTGTTAAGTCTATTTAATTATGATTATTAGACTTGATTAACACAAGTAACTCACACAATACTCTCAACTCAAAACCCTAAGCACTAAACACACGCCGCCACTTCGCCGGAAATTGTTCCGGCCTAGTTTTTCGAGGAGTATTCGTTCATGTTGATCTCGTCAGCGCTTCTAGTGCAGCCTGACGAAGGAGTCTCGGATCTGGTCGTGGACCGGATTGGCGTAAACTACCGCAATCTACCGAGAAGAGCCGGATTATTGTAATCACGGTTGGAGCCAGGCACAAGTGCCAGTGAGGTAACATGCTTAAACGCCCTATGTATGACGATTATTGAATTGTCTGTTTTTCGTATTGATCGCCTCCCGGCGTTTATTTCTTGTTCTTCCGCTGCCTGGCCGGGGGTGGATCCGGATCCCCAACAAGGGTAAGACTGATCTATAAGGGAATTGAGACAGCACCAGCAGTTAGACACGCACCTCCTCTGACTCATGGGTCTAACAGCTCAACCCTAACGCACATAACAGGTGCACTCTGCGTTGCCACATTATAAGAAAATAAGTTGTACCTTGGTTAACAGCTATAGCTTTTGACCTAGTGGTAAGCTCTTAATCCTAACATCAACACTACGTCTTGTCCAAAAATATATGGGCAGACCTTCATCAACTCAAGTAAGCCCCAAAAGAATTCATCGATATGTTACAAGAGGTTGAATAGAAAATTTGAAGTTCTAAGACAAATATAATAGACCAAAAGGGCGACCAGAATAAATACACTTACATCAGTGTATACCCAAGCACCCTGAGTCGCCAACTCAAGGAACTAAACCTTGCGGTATGATGAGATGAGTCCAGGTTTTTTCGCATCATCACCCAAATGACAAATCTCAATCTCTATAATTTCATATGACCTTTGAATGACGATGTCCATCCTTTACTCTAAAGTAAGAGCAACAAATTCCCTCAGGACTGGGTCAACTGTCGTTGTTCACTCAGGCTAGACCTCTTCAACCAGTGCCCCCTCTGCCACCAAACATAGTATGTTCTACATTTTATACAACACATGAGGTTAAATATTAATATATCATGAAAAACACAGCTTACTAACTTCAGTTGTCGACTCAGTCTACATTGCCCATGTCACCTCAGACACCAAAGGAAACTTTTCCAGAGCCAAATTAAAAATATCTTACATAATTTTTAAATAAAAATATGAAGACTAAATTCCAATTTTTTCAATATTTGATGCGTAATACTATATAAAACGATTTGTAAACTATCATTAGTTAGAATAATTATTCGTAGCCTGAGATATTTGAATATTATAAAACAAACTCCACAATACATTCTCTACTTCTAGAATATTGTATGTATTAATGTAGGTATATATGTTTTAGCAGAACTTATATATATATATATATATATGTATATATTTATGTATTTTATATGTCGCAATATATTCATGATACCAGAAAATGCATCAGCAAGCTCCTTCCGTATCACAGTTAGTGTGTCCTCTACTCATGTCAAATGTATTTCAAGCCTATGTAGATGAGATGGTCTGTGAGGAGGAGTCTGCGAGGAGGTGGACTACGAGAAGACTAGATGATGCTAGTGGGAGATGGACTAGGAGAATGTGGATCCTCAGCCACATCATCTATATGTGCGTCACCCATGAATGTTGGCCGTTGAAAACCTTTAGTCCATGACTCATCAACTTCAATATGTGCCGTGTCACTACGCTTTCATTTAAACAGTGAACCCCAGACATGTATTACGCAGGTAAAAACTCCACAGTGGTCAGAGTAAGCATCCAATACATATTCTATATTATTAATTATATCAGCTAACATAAAAACATATGCAAACACAAAAGTAAATAACTGAATTTTATACTTACCTCCTATCGGACACTACTGAACATCATTGAGCGAAAGGGAAATGACTCTTACTCCATTTCTTCATCACCCTATGACATATCCAGTAATGAGGCATCTACATCATCTCTACGAGTTGCAAAGACCTCACCAACGCCGTTAAAACTTCATATGTCAATATCTTGCAAAAGAACATTAAACCATATATTATATTGAATCATATCAAATTTAAAGAATTAATCTATAGAAACATGTACTACGTATATACCTGCAACGGCTGAACAAGTTATGGAAGCTACCGAATCCACCGAACATTGGATCCCTTTTCCATTTTTTTTACCAATTTCTTATAATATTCAAATTTCACCTCAAGATCTTTCTGAAGACCAAATACAGCTTCATTGTAAGCTAACCTACCCATGGGTAGCTCATGGTTAGCTTCATCTTAAGCTAACCTACCACATGGGTACATATTAAAACTATTAATATCATCAACTAGCCTAATCCATTGTCGGACCACTTCCTCCATTTTTTGGCCAAGGATCCAACACAACAGACACAAAATAAAGGCTCGCTAGCTTTATTTTTTCACCGTTTACCTCTTCACCCCCACTCTCTCCAACATCATCAATCTCTCCTTCATGCAAACTAATGGTACCCATTTCACTAAAATGTCTATTGTGCAATCCATCCTCCTCTAATATCGTGGGATAAGTCCAATAACAATTAAGCCTGTGATCAGACTATACTCCAACAAGGAAAAGTGTAGAAGCCTTTTGTGGATAACCATCCAAAACTCATCCCCCTAATAAACATTCTGTCTACTCATGCAAAACCATAAAAGTTGTGAGAGGTCATATCATCTTTCGAAAACATAATCAAATTATCAACTCACATTAAAAAATGAGAGAATTCTATCACAGACTTCTGTGTCAATGTTAATTTGTATTTGAAAGATTGATTCTTTTCAAATTTTATGGGGAAATAAATATACAATTTAGATAGAAAACATTCTATTAAGTTGCGGCAGAAATACAAAAAAAAAACATAATTAATTGGCATAAAATAAAAATCAAGGATTTTTAAAATGGATCGAGTAATGGACATCTGAGTCGAGTCCTATTAATGTTGGTCGAGTTTCTTCTATCTGGGTCGAGTTTGGATAGAGTCTTGGTAAAACTCGACCCAAATCATCCACACTCGACTCAGATCACCTAAACTCGACCCAGAATTCAAGGGTTTACGTATTTTATTTTTAGGTTAAGTTGAAGAAAACCACTCGACCCACACCATGCTCGACCCTCCAGAGACTCGACCCACGCCATGCTCGACCCACACATTCAAAGCAATCACACAACTCGATTTATAAACATTAAAAAGAAATAACAAATATTTAAAAGGTTTATGTTGTTGGACGTACCATTTGGTTGTTCCTCACTTTATTAGCTTGTAGTGCAATCTCCATAACTTTTTATTTGTCTTTCACCATGATTACAATCTCGATTTTAAGCTTTAAGCGACGGTTTGTTTTTCTCAGTTGTGGATTTCTCGGTCACAAAGTTGGGAAACCAAATAGAATTTGGAAGGAAACGATCGTTACTATGGGCGTTTGTGTGTGGTCGTTACAATGGGTGTTTGTGTGAAACATTTTTTTGCATTCATGTTTTTTAACTTTCACAGTTTTTTAAACATGTTGGCATTTTAATTGACTTTTGAAATCTAATCAATAATAATTGAATTTATTAACAACTAAATAACGATTTATTATAAGAATAAAAAGATAATGTTGGAGTGCAATAATTGTCCCTGCTAGGTAGAGCGATCGAACCGTGGCGCTTGTGTTGCTATACGGTTTAAAAGATTGAAGTTGCACCGTTACCACCAGCTATAGCTTTTGGTAAAGCGGCAAGCGCTCGATCCTACAATTGGTATCAGAGCCAATGTCACGGGTTCGATTCCCATTGATTGCAAGGAGTGCAATTATTGGGAGGGGATTGTTGGAGTGCAATAATTGCCCCTGCTAGGTAGAACGATCGAACCGTGGCGCTTGTGTTGCTATACGGTTTAAAAGATTGGAGTTGCACCGTTACCACCAGCTATAGCTTTTGGTAAAGCGGCAAGCCCTCGATCGTAGGTATAAGAACACCACTGTCTTCAACTGAATTAAACGATCCAAATATCCTGATTTATCAGGATACTCAATTAATATTAAGAATTTTTCATAAGTATTATGCGAGCCCCTCTCATTTTCCCTTATAATGGTCAAATTAGGTAAAGGGGGAAAGAAAAAGGAGAGGGGAAATTGAGCTAACAGAAGTTCTACCGCAGCAGAGGAGGAGCTATGGCGGCGGCGGCGGCAACAACGAGAATGGAGATAGACAAGATGAGCGTGGAGCAGCTGAGGGGGCTGAAAGAGCAAGTGGATCTCGAAGTCAATCTCTTACAGGACAGCCTCAACAATATTCGCTCCGCCACGACCCGCCTCGAGCTGGCCTCCACCGCCCTCAACGATCTCTCCCTCCGCCCCAAGGGAAACGATGATGTTGGTGCCTCTTACGGCGTCGCTTTATGTCCCTGGTACTCTGGATGATGCGGAGAAGGTCCTGGTGGATGTCGGCACTGGTTATTTCATTGAGGTCAGATGAGTACCATACGACTAGATTTCTTATTGTGTATTTGTTCGTGTTTCACATTTTCCATCTTGAATTGTATGTTTGAGTTGCAATCTGCTATATTTTTTAGAAGGGAGGTTAAGATACTGAAGAATTTCACTTTGGGCTGTAGTTTGTAGTGTCGTTATATTTTTGTACTGTGTTATAGGTACCCCATAGATTGATGGAATAGTGTATTATTTGATTCAATTCTATAAGATGTGTTACGTACATGGTGGCACCTTAGGAAATGTTTACAATCATAGGCTAATGAAGAATCTCAAACTTATTAGTCATTCCACATTTGAGACCTGATACCCATGTTAATACTATATGAACAATGGGCCATGTCAGCGATAGCAACTAAATAGTAGCCCTTTTCCAGTCCCCCCATACAACTGCAACGATTTGTAATGGGTATAGCAATTTGGGCTATGAACACAGCAGGACAGCATAAACTTGGAAAGATGAGCTTTCTAGGTGGGATAACCCCTCACGATTATTACCCAAAACCATATTTCTGTGGAGCCAATATGGGGCATGTATTACTCTGGAATGGTGGATCCATTTATCTTTTCGCTATAACTTAATTCTCTCCTTAGGTCTATTATTGGAACAAGTTCCAACAAGACTGTAAATTGCCTTTCAAATATTACAGTTGAATAACATGATCTGATGTAGTTGAAGCCTGAAGGACAAAGAAAAAAGTGGTCTGTGCTGGCCTAGATCGCAGCTGTTCCAGAATATGGCCTGGACTTTACTATAGTTAGTGAAGCACCACCGTGCTTTAATGATCTGCACATCACATGTTTGGTTTCCTCATTTGGTGTTAACATCATGGGAAGTTTGGCGGCCTTCAAAATATGAAATCAATTTTTAGAACTATTGGTCACAATTCGCTGTGAATTCTTTAGGGCCTCAGATAAAAGTTCGCACAAATGGATAAGAAATTATGCCTTCTCTGTTTGGAGGTGCAGTTGGTAGGAAATGTCCATTTACATTTTGTTAGTAAAATCCGCTTTTCATACTGATTTTGTCGTCTCTATGTTTATAACTGTACTTTTACTTGGCCGAGTTGTTCCTTCCATCAAGAAACAATCAGAGAACTTTCATAAAAAGAAACTCATGACTTTTTACATCAGCTTGAGGTGAGCTTGCTCACGGAGTTGATAGGCCCAGTTCTGGACATAGGCTTGACTTTTGTAAATCACACCAAACTGAAGGAAATATTTGAAACTTAGAAAAGTTGGGAAATATTAGGGTGTGCCAATTCGCTGTTGAAGGAAGATGTTGAGCTGATGTAACCAGATTCAAGCAGAAAGCATTCTTGACTACTTGCTTGACTGGAATTTGCTTATTATGGATTTATGTCACTTTTCTGTTTGAAACAACATCAAGATTAAACCTAATGTATCTGTCTTTCGTCTGAGCAGAAAACAATGGCACAAGGTAAAGATTACTGTGAGCGCAAAATTGCGCTGCTCAAGTCCAATTATGATCAACTTCTGGAGGTATATTCTATTGTCATACATTCTGCAGATTTTTTAAATGGTGTGTTTCTTTTCTGAACTTTGTTTTATTTTCTTTCAAAGCCCATTATTTTTATTTTAATATTTTCCAAATTCATTATATTTCTCATTTGATTTGAAATTAGCTATTTCATCTAAGGATACAAGGTAGTGTGAATTGAGAATAGAAAAATGGGTAAACACATGTTAGCAGACCTTATTGATTACTATAGATTGTCTGTAGAAGTAATTTGATTTAAGGGGCAAAAGTCTGGAGGCAATCAGCATGCTGAAAGCTGGAAGTTGGGACAAATCAGGAGCGTCGGTTTGACAAGGTTGCACGGTCATTTCATTCTCTATCATTTTGTTTGATCATGGCCATCATGAAATGTAGGTTGCTGCTAAAAAGAAAAGCATAGCAGATGAAGCTGGTGCGGTTTTACAGGCAAAGTTGAAGCTTTCAGCTCCAGCACAGTGACTAAGTCGATTTATTGCAACTCAAGTTTTTGGTCAATCGTATCTGTCTCACAATGTACATGGCCACTGTAGTTAACCGTATTTTCACATTTTCACACAGAAGAGAGGCCAAGTGGGAGGCTGGAGGATCCAATGGCTCATATTGCCCTCCTATCACTCCTCTGTTTGTGTATGCCTTGTTCTTTGTGTTCTCTAAACAACATTATGTTCTAGATATCTAGTGCCATTTAATTTTCCGATGTTGAATTGTGTTAGCACTGAGGTGAGGAAGTTTCATAGAAACAAAGGATGATTGCTCTCTGGCCATTTCAGAGTTTTGGATTATCCTAGATTTCTAGCAAAGTAGCGTGTGCAGATGACGTGAACCCATATTTTATCACATATATAAACCGTGATATGAGTTATATTTTGTGAGATGATCACAGTTTGGTGTATTTCCTTCAAACTAGTAGATAGGTTGTAGGAAAGGGTTAGAAGGGATGAGGATTATTGATATAAAGACGGAAGATCATATCACAAAAGATCTATTCAATAATTAATTATATATAACAAAAAGTCACAAAAAAAGATATAACCTTTGTATGCATAGTATTTTTGCAACTTTTTATATAAAATATACACATAAATGCGTGATTAAATTTATCCATTTGTCCATCTTGGAGTTGTCGTACTTCTTGTAAAAATATCAAAACGAAAGATTATCAATTTTTCTTTTGGCTATTATATATATTACAAGGTATTGTTTTTATGTTGATCAAAAGTTTATATCATTTTTCTAGCTGTTTTATAGAATATAATTGCTTACTATCTATATTAGATATATTTTACTCGTCATCATATATGAAAACTTTTTAATTAGTTCTTTCATTCTTAATTATCAATTTAATTATTATTACAATTATCATTAAATATTATTATGCTTCCCGTTTCTTACTTATAGAAGACAAAAATATTAAATATTTTACTCATTTCCTATTTAATATAATTACTTTCATTTCACCATTTCAATAGTTTTTTTAAAGCATGAACTTCTTTTGATTTCACTTGGTTTTAATCTTATATAATAGTATCCGATACCATAAGAAAGTACACCACGGGGCAAGTGGTCGACATTGATAAATGTCACATCATAAACGCTTGGTCCTATTGTCTAACTCATTATTAGTCAACATTGACAAAATCTACAAGACCCATACTTGCGTATGATTATTCTTGAGGCGTGCACTATCCCCAAGTATGATTAATTGTGTATCGTACATGCAATTTCGCCTAGCCCCTCTTATAAATACTCAGGTATGTCATGGCTTCCGGCGCCCTCTAACCGGTGTTTGTGGTTGCATGTCGCTATAAAAAAATGTCGTCTTAGCTCGTTCCTCTAGGACAGATTTCCTGACCTCCCGATGTGGTTGTCTGACATGGTGACAGCTCATTGGATGTACAAAATTCGGTTACATCAATTGGCGCTGTCCGTGGGAAACGACAAAGGAGAAGATAAAATAAGAACAATATGCCACCCAGGAGAAACATACTTCCGAAAACGGGAGAGACCAGCAATACTAAGAATCTGTCCCAAGGACCGGTGAACCAGAGTCTTACAACCGCTCAAATTGCACAATTGAAAGCGCCACCGTAGAGCAGATACTGGCCAATCGAACTGAAGCGAACTCTCGACCAGACCCACAATCGGAGGAGATTAGAAAAATTCAGGAAGAAATTTCTCGTTTGAGGGAAGAAAGGAACGCATGGCCCCCACCTTCTCCCGTTCGGGAAGTCCCCTTCTCGACGAAAGTGCTAGCTACGGAGCTCCCATTAAGTTCCCAAATGTAGGTAATTATGACGGGATTGGGGATTATGAGGAGGACCTATCCAGATTCGAAAAATGCCACGCTCCACCAATATGCTGATCCCATCAGCCGAGTCTTTCTGACCACTTTGATCAGGTTAGCACAACAATGATTCAATCTCCTCCCGGCCTGAGTATCTAGAGCTTCTGTGACTTCGGCCAAGCGTTCCTCCATCATTCGCCAGCAGCAAAAAGCATCCGAAGACAACATTAAATCTCTTCAACGAAAAGTAGAAGAAGCAGGAGAGCCTTCGGGGGTACATCCGACGTTTCAATAGAACTATCATTGAGGTGCCGTCTGCCACCCCCGACTTGCTGATTGGAACGTTCACTCAGGGCTTGCACGGGGGTGATTCAAAAGACCCCCAAAATCGTTTGATGAGCTCTTGATCAGGACAGAGAAATATGTCAACGTGGACGAGGTGCAGTCCACAGGAAGAGCTGATCATAGGGCACACTCAAAGACCAATAAGGAGTCTCGAGTCGAAGGATGCTCCCTAGACCCCCTCGGGAGGAGGCTCCTTGATGTTAGGACAATTTTCCAGGTGAATAAAGCCCGAGCTCTATGTTAGAGTAGGTGCCCAACTAGCCAACTTGTGGCGTGTGGGTTCTTATTGACTCTTTGTAAAACGATCTTTATTTATGAAATTAGTATTCTTTTATGGCATTCTTTATCTTCATTATTTTATAATGTTAACAATTGTGTTGGATAAAGACCTGAAATGCACCATAGTGTATGTTAGATGTGGTAGTGGATATGATGGCTATCATGAAACACATCTAATAGTCGCTGTGTATTCTAAACTCGTTCCTAGTCTATTGGGCCATCAAAATGAGGATAGGGCCGCCCGAGCTTGAGACTAGCATCTGCGATGTGAAGTACCACGTTTCATTGGTAGGGAACATTGTGATGTTCTGAGCATGCAGATGGATAGTGACCTGGTGATCTATCGAACTACCCTCGTTCGAACTTTCCAAGTGATTACCATTTGTCGAGTGGATTAAGTCCGAGGTCTTGGTTGTACAGATTAGCCCTTATTACTCTAAACGTCATTGAGACTCTACATGATAGGTGCCTCACTTTGACCCGTTTACCGACTCAGTTGGGGTCATCAGGTGGCGGGATTAGGTGAGGTCCCGATGCATGTAGGAGTCGATGCTTCGTTGTCGAGGATTCACCGCTCGCCCTTGTGCGTGGATATCCTACGCTATCCGAGGAGATAATAGTGTGACAAATCTCTGGCCAGAGTACTTGATGTGTTTTAGGTAAATGGGTTTGCCTAGTAACACACGCGATGTCACTATTTGATCTCCAAGATGTATGCATGGTTATTAGATCTCTAGCGACTCTCGATTTACCAATGGTCGTTGATCTGATCGGGATATTTGTGTTGAAAGGACTGTACTGTACGCTAACCATGACCAACTGATTCTTGCAGGCACTATCAGTGATACCTAGGGGATCATGCGGCGATGTTGCTAGACGCTTTACCATGTTCCGATGGGTTAGTCCGAAATTATGATTTCGGAGTCACAATTGTTGTGAGCCCACGGCTAGCTGTATCCCTGAACCATTGAGGGTCACACAAATATTGATTTCTCGATTCACGCATGGAAATTAAGCTCAATTTATTGAGTATATGAGGAGGAAGGATGAAAGTGCGACTTCCTAAAATTAAACAGGGTCAAAAATGCAATTTTCCTAAAGTTTGGGCTAATTTGACTATCCTTGAAACTTGCAGGGGCCAAACTGCTATTTTGGATTAGGTGGTCCGAAAAATTGTTTTCGCATCATAATGTTCAGCTTTGTAAACTATATAGATCGATCCGATCTGATCGTCGATCGGGATTATGATGAAGCCACTGCAGTGGACTTGAAATAAATGTTCATATGGGCCTGGGCCCGACCCAAGCCCATTAAGGCGGTTCAAGCCCATGAAGAAATCTATATATAGGGCCCTAGGGTTAGCATTGAGAGACAACACCATAACCCTAGATTTCTTCCTCTCTTCTCCCCACTCTCCTCACGCCGCCGCCGCCAACTTGCCGTCGTCGCCCGCCGTCGCCGCCCGTCGCCGCCGTCGGACTTATTCCGATCGTCTCGATGAGGAGATTCCGTCCGTGAAATCTTCGTCGTGTTTTCTAGTGCAGACCGATGAAGAAATCGAGAATCCAGTCGTGGATCGGATTAGGAGACGACAATCGCCTACCGTTGAAGTGCCGATTTCCTCGTGAAATTGGTCGGAGCCAGGCGCCTAGACGCCAGCAAGGTACCAATCTAAACATCCTATGCATGTTTAGTTGCTGTTATTATTGTGTATTGACCGTTCCCGGGTCCAAATTTTTAATCTTTCGCTGCACCCCGAGAGCGGGATCCGGATCCGTCGCTGCGCCAACAGTGGTATCAGAGCTTTGGCTCGGATCTGTCAATACACCTTTTGTACCTGTACTGCATCAGATCTCAGATTTTCAAAAAAAAAAAAAAAAATCGGCGCGTCGCCACCGCACCACCGCCGCGCACGCCGTCGCACGCCACTGCGTGCCCGTCGCGCGCGGCGTGCGCAACCGTCACGCGCGATTCGCGGCGGGATATGCGGGATCGTGCGCGCGGGTTGCGGCGGGGGTTGCGCGCCTGTCGCGCACACCCCTGCGCGCACTGTTCGGCGGGCGTTGCAACCGTTGGTCGGCACCCGTGCGCGCATGTCGCGCACGGTATTACGCGCCACCGCCGCCCCACCTGCGCGAACTGGTCGCGCAGGTGGCCGACCCCGTGCGCACGATGGCGCGCACAGCGTGCAGCACAGTGGCTGCACGCGTGCGGGCGGCGGTGCATCGCCCGTGCGGCGGTTCCGGGGCGGAGTTGCGACGGTTGTTTTTGAATTTTAGGGTTTTTCGGGCCTGTCCCGGGCGGCCCGAGGGGTTTTTGGGCCAGTACTTTATATTGGGCTTTTTGGTCAGACCAAAATTAATATTTGAAAGTTTTGAGATTTTGGACCTAAAATTGTTTTGAGCCCAAAATGATGCAATTAAAATAACAAAACAATATTTTATTTATAAAATATGATTTTATATTTAAAATGCGATTTTGTTGGATAATATCAAATTTGATTTGATTATTTTATTTATGTCAATTAATTGAATTGATAATGTTTGGGATGATCGAGAGCCATGCCCAATGTGTTAGGTATATGCTAGGTTTTACATATTTTTGGTTGTAATATTGTTGATATCATTTCAAAATGGGCCTGGTTTATAGCCCGTTCCCACCCCTTTAAATTGTATCCCTATTTGTCATGGTTATTTAATTGTAAATATTAGACTTAGTGGGAGGATAATTTTGAAGATGGTGGAGATGATGATCAAGGATATTGAAGACCGAAGATTTGTAAAATTGGAAGCTTATGTAATAGGATTGCATTTGCATACCGCATGTCACCTAGGATTGGACCTAGATCCGTGCTTGGCAACCAAGGATCGCATAGCTCTCGCTTATCGATCATCCCAATTATATATGTGATATATGTCTGTTGAATCCGCGATTTTAAATTTGATTTAAAATTATTGAGATCACGCCACGAGACCGAGACTCATGACATCGGCAATATTAAACAATTTAAAAATTGTAAAACATTAAGCCATCATAGCATAGCTCAAACCAGTCTATTACATATCCAAAGTAATAACGTTTTTACATCGGAAAAATAAAGAATTTAAATAACGGAGTGCGGAAGCGAAAAATACATAATCAAACAAAAATCTAAATCTTCACCAGCCCCAAAATTGTTCTTGCTCTTCTTCTTCTGCCTGCTCTTCATTCTTATCTGGGTGGAGAAGTAAGGGGTGAGTGTTTGGGGAAACACTCAGCAAGAATTTGGACTCTTGTTAAACCTGCCGAAGGAATAGTTTCTATTGGGTGTAAATGGATATACAAGAGAAAACTTGGGCCTAATGGTAAGGTACTGTGACACCCATACCCAACGGGGCCACGAAAATGAGGGTAAACAAAATTTTTGAATAAAAGAAGGGCTAAAAGAGAATTTGTTATAAGCTGCATTTCTTATAACTCAAAGGAAACAAGACACAAAACAATTCGAAAGTTCAGCAGATACTCAAATATGCGCGCTACTGCTAAAAACTTTTGCGGAAACAGGGTATTTCATATAACTTTGCAATTGCGGTTTACAATAGCTGTTATTCGATATAAATATACAACCATTGCTACTGATTTAATACATCACAACCTAATCAAAACAATATAACGATGACACGGAAAACGTAGGCCTTGGATAAACACAACGCCACCCATCTGCTGATTCAAGTTCCACCTGCTGTTCTTTATTCTTAATTGTAAGCTTATTTAACTCACGATAATCTATACATAATCTCATACTCCCATCCTTCTTCCTAACAAACAAAACAGGGGCTCCCCATGGCGAAGTACTGGGCCGAATAAATCCCTTCTCCAACAGGTCTTGTATCTGTTCTTTCAATTCTTTCATCTCTGTTGGAGCTAATCGATAGGGTGGTCTAGATACTGGAGCAGCTCCTGGGGTTAAATCAATGGAAAACTCCAATTCCCTGTCTGGTGGCAATCCTTGAATATCTTCTGGGAAAACTTCAGGGAATTCATTTGCTACTTCTACCATGGACAACTGGGGCCTATCAATAATTGCTAAGGATGACATAGCTGATGGAATTTTATTATCTTGTTTGGCCAAAAACTGGAATGGCTCTTTTCCTACTGGATTGACAGCTACTGTTCGAAGTTTAAAGTCAATCACTACCCCGTACTTAGTTAACCAATCTATTCCCAAAATTAAATCAAATTCTGGCATTGGTAACACAATTAAATCAGCAGTAATCTCATGCCCTTGCAGCTTAAGCTCTAGACTTCTAAACAATTCATGTGATACCAACTTTTCTCCTGATGGTACCATCACACTATAACCTATCATTACTTGCTCTGGTTGAATAGACAATTTCTCAACAAACTTAGTGGAAATAAATGAATGCGTAGCTCCTGAATCTAACAAAGCTAGAGAAGGAATTCCAGCTATCGTAATTTCACCTGTAACCACCGTAGTCTCTGGAGGAGCTTGATCAGCAGTCATCACATAAGCTCTGCTGGTCACCAGTTGCTTGGATTTTGGACAATTCTTCAAAATATGTCCAGGCATTCCACACTTGTAGCAGACGTTTTGTCCAAGTCTGCATTGTCCCAAATGAGGCTTTCGACACTTAGTACATAATGGCCTATTGCTACCAGCAGGAACGGAGCTTATAGGTTGAATTTGTAGAGGCTTTTGCTCCTGCGGCCTCTGCTGGTTCTTGTTCTGTTTCTTGAAAGGCCTTTGATCTTTCTGCTGGAAGGCTTGTCTCTTTTGCTGCCTTTCTTCATCGAGATCTTTCCAATCTCTTTCAATTTGCAGGGCTCTATCACTGCTTCCCTGTAAGTTCTTGGCACTGACAGCCTCACATTCATCTTGAACATTGGTTTCAATCCTTCTATGAAGTGACTCAATTTCTCCTCTGGGTCACTTCCTATCAGTGGCACAAAATAGCACCCTCTTTCAAATGTCCGCACATACTCTTGTACGGTTAAGCTTCCTTGCTTGAGGGTCAAAAATTCCCTCTTCAGTTCAGATCTTTTCCCCGCTGTGAAGTATTGCTCATAGAATACTCGTTTGAAATCTGCCCATGAGAGATTCAGCAGATCCACAGACAACTTGGCTCCTTCCCACCAAATCATCGCATCATCCCTTAGCATGTAGATAGCGCACCTTGGCCTATCTAAATCTGACAGTTGGAGGTACTCGAAAATAATCTCCATGGATTTAATCCATCCTTCTGCAACTAGTGGATCAGTAGTTCCACTAAATTCCTTAGGCTTCTGGCGCCTAAATTTCTCTTGGGGATCATCATTGCTTGGTCCCCTGCTGCTGGAAGAATGACCATTTCCTCTGTTGTTATTTTGTTCTACCAGCATTCTTAATAGTTGGGTGATGTTAGCATTGTTATCACTTTCAGTTTCTTCTAGAGGAACACTGCTTCTAGTTCTTCCTCTTCCTCTTCCCGACATTCTATATTCTATAGCCCATAATCCACCACATGCATAAATCAGAACATGCTAAATAATTTTAAAGACAATGCTCTGAAAATAAACTCACAACTTTAGAAGAACAGACGATGAACTTTGATCCAGCTGATGGTGCATGTGTTTATCTTAGGAACGTTGCTCTGATACCATGTTGTGACACCCAAACCCAACGGGGCCACGAGAAATGGGGTAAACAAAATTTTCGGATAAAAGAAGGGCTAAAAGATAATTTGTTATAAGCTGCATCTCTTATAACTCAAAGGAAACGAAACTCAAAACACAAAACCATTAGAAAGTTCAGCAGATACTCAAATGTGCGCGCTACTGCTAAAACATATGCGGAAAACAGGGTATTTCATATAACTTTGCAATTGCGGTTTACAACAGCTGTTATTTGAGATAAATATACAACCATTGCTACTGATTTAATACAGCACAACCTAATCAAAACAATATAACTATGACACGGAAAACGTAGGCCTTGAATAAACACAACGCCACCCATCTGCTGCTTCAAGTTTCACCTGCTGTTCCTCCATCGGCTGTCGTACCTGCACCATTTTAAAAGCTAGTGAGCCTAAAGGCTCAGCAAGTAAAATCTGAGTAATAACAATTTCATAAAACACAGGCAGACATCTGTACAATGCATATGTTAAGGAACTTCAATATACAATATCATTATTATAAACATTTCAATGGCAGAAACAGGGGAAGATAGCCTAGTTTCTCATTTCTTTCAAATTTCATTTTCAGTTGATCATGGCATATAAGTTCTATTTGGTCCGTGTTGCACTTTGATCAAAATGACTCCCGATATCAGTTTAGCATATAGCTCATATGAAAGGGCAATTGACATCTTGACAACTGCTCACCCTTCTCCTTGGTGACCTTAACTGTCTATGCCATAATCTAAAACATCTTTTGTTCCTTAACAATCTTTCTTTAAACATTTCTGTAAAACATCGGGTTCCATTATTTAAAACATTCGCTTCCCATTTTAAAACTTTACTGAGTATGGATTCGACTTTGGAAACATATCGTTGAACTGGAACTGACAGCTAATTCCTGCAGAATCCTCCCTTTTGAGCAACACACAATTTCTTCTGGAAATTTCTTTGAAGAACACTTTTAAAACTTTTCTTTGCAAATGATGCAAATCTTACTTTAGAAACAAGTATTTGTATGAAAGGGATTAGTGGCAAGCTACTTGTGAAATCAAGCATGACACACTCCTAAAAGTTAGTAAAATTCCCTCCATATTATTTTAATTTGTAAAACACCAAACCCTTTTCAAAAGAAATCATTTTACCTCCTTAAAACATTTTACAATCAATTTCAAATCAACTTGTGCATTGCTCTTTGGAGTTACCTGCTGAAATCAGCCGCAGCGCACTATTACCTGCTGATCTTAACAATTCAGCAGATACATACTATTTAAAATTGCCAAATGGCCCATATGATTTATGAAATGCATAAATATGGTCCTAAGGATTTTGGGGCGTTACAGGTACTGACTTACAAGGCACAACTGGTCGCGAAAGGTTACACTCAAAGACAAGGTGTTGAATATGACGAACCTTCTCACCAGTCTCAATGTTCAAGTCAGTTAGAATCCTACTAGCCATTACCGCATGGTATGACTATGAGATATGGCAAATGGATGTGAAAACTGCGTTCCTTAATGGAAACATTAAGGAAGAGATCTATATGACGCAGCCTGAGGGTTTCACATCTGTAGGAAGTGATCATAAAGTATGCAAACTTCAGAGATCGATTTACGGTCTCAAACAAGCATCGAGAAGTTGGAACCTGAGATTTGATGAAATGATTAAAGAATTTGGTTTCATCAAGAATCCCGAGGAGCCATGTGTGTATAAGAAGGTAGTTAAAAATGCTGTGACATTCCTTGTACTTTATGTTGATGACATTCTACTCATTGGGATGATGTAGGAATGCTACAGTCAACTAAAGTATGGTTGTCTAGTAGATTTTCTATGAAGGACATGGGTGAAGCATCCTACATTCTACGAATACAGATCTATAGAGATAGATCGAAAAGGATGCTCGGACTCATCCAAGCGACCTACATCGGTACGATACTTAAGCGGTTCTCTATGGAAGAGTCCATGAGAGGACACCTACCTATGTGCCATGGGGTCACTCTATCTAAGTCTATGTGTCCAAATACTGATGAGAAAGATAGAGATTATGACACGTGTTCCATATGCCTCGGCAATAGGTAGTATTATGTATGGCATGATCTCAACTAGACCGAATGTCGCATATGCTCTGAGTGTCATGAGCCGCTACCAAGCCAACCCCGACCAAATGCATTGAAAGGCCGTGAAAGATATTCTTAAGTACTTACGAAGGACTAAGAATATGTTCATGGTCTATGGGGTGGTGAACTGAAATTGGAAGGCTACACTGATTCTAGCTTCCAATGTGATGTGGATGATTCGAAGTCAACCTCTGGTTTTGTATTCATGCTCAATGGTGGTGCTGTCTCTTGAAAGAGTTCCAAGCAAGACACCATCACGGATTCAACCACTGAGGCTGAGTACATCGCAGCATCAGCTGCTGCTAAAGAGACGGTTTGGATGAGAAATTTCTTCCAAGAGTTTGGCGTAATCCCTGAAGGAGTTGGTCCAGTCCCGGTGTACTGTGACAACACGGGTGCCGTTGCGCAAGCAAAGGAGCCTAGGTCTCACCAAAGATCCAAACATATACTGAGGAAATACCACATAATCCGGGATATTGTGGCTAGAGGTGACATAGCAGTCGAGAGAGTCGCCTCTGCAGACAACATTGCTGATCCACTTACGAAGCCCTTGCTAGGGCCGTTGTTTGAAAAATATCGCGAAACAATGGGACTGCGTCTGATGAGTAGTTGACTTTAGGGCAAGTGGGAGATTGTTAGAGTAGGTGACGAACTAGCCAACTTGTGGCGTGTGGGTTCTTATTGACTCTTTGTAAAACGATATTTATTTAGGAAATTCGTATTCTTTTATGGCATTCTTTATCTTCATTATTTTATAATGTTAACAATTGTGGTTGATAAAGACCTGGAATGCACCATAGTGTATGTTATATGTGGTAGTGGATATGGTGGCTATAATGAAACACATCTAATAGTCGCTGTGTATTCTAAACTCGTTCCTAGTCTATTGGGCCGTCAAAATGAGGATAGGGCCGCCCGACCTTGAGACTAGCATCTACTATGTGAAGTACCACGTTTCATTGGTAGGGAATATTGTGATGTTCTGAGCATGCAGATGGATAGTGACCTGGTGATCTATCGAACTACCCTCGTTCGGACTTTCCAAGTGGTTACCATTTGTCGAGTGGATTAAGTCCGAGGTCTTGGTTGTATAGATTAGCCCTTATTACTCGAAACGTCATTGAGACTCTACATGATAGGTTCCTCACTTTGACCCGTTTACCGACTCAGTTGGGGTCATCAGGTGGCGGGATTGGGTGAGGTCCCGATGCATGTAGGAGTCGATGCTTCATTGTCGAGGATTCACCGCTCGTCCTTGTGCGTGGATATCCTATGCTATCCGAGGAGATAATAGTGTGACAAATCTCTGGCCAGAGTACTTGATGTGTTTTAGGTAAATGGGTTTGCCTAGTAACACATGCGATGTCATTATTTGATCTCCAAGATGTATGCATGGTTATTAGATCTCTAGCGACTCTCGATTTACCAATGGTCGTTGATCTGATCGGGATATTTGTTTTGAAAGGACCGTACTGTACGCTAACCATGACCAACTGGTTCTTGCAGGCACTATCAGTGATACCTAGGGGATCATGGGGCGATGTTGCTAGACGCTTTACCATGTTCCGATGGGTTAGTCCAAAATTGTGATTTCGGAGTCACAATTGTTGTGAGCCCACGGCTAGCTGTATCCCTGAACCATTGAGGGTCACATAAGTACTGGTTTCTCGATTCACGCACGGAAATTAAGCTCAATTTGTTGAGTGTAGGAGGAGGAAGGATGGAAGTGCGACTTCCTAAAATTAAACAGGGTCAAAAATGCAATTTCCCTAAAGTTTGGGCTAGTTTGACTATCCTTGAAACTTGCAGGGGCCAAACTGCTATTTTGGATTAGGTGGTCCGAAAAATATTTTCGCATCATAATGCTCAGTTTTGTAAACTGTATAGATCAGTCCGATCTGATCGTCGATCGGGATTATGATGAAGCCACTGAAGTGGACTTGAAACGAATGTTCATATGGGCCTGGGCCCGACCCAAGCCTATTAAGGCGGTTCAAGCCCATGAAGAAATCTATATATAGGGCCCTAGGGTTAGCATTGAGAGACAACACCATAACCCTATATTTCTTCCTCTCTTCTCCCCATTCTCCTCACGCCGCCGCCGCCTCCTTGCCGTCGCCGCCCGCCGCCGACGCGCAGCCGCTTGTCGTCGCCGTCGGACTTGTTCTGACCGTCTCGACGAGGAGATTACGTCCGTGAAATATTCATCGTGTTTTCTAGTGCAGACCAACGAAGGAATCGAGAATCCAGTCGTGGACCGGATTAGGAGACGACAACCGCCTACCGTTGAAGTGCCGATTTCCTCGTGAAATTGGTCGGAGCCAGGCGCCTAGACGCCAGCAAGGTACCAATCTAAACATCCTATGCATGTTTAGTTGCTGTTATTATTTCGTATTGACCGTTCCCGGGTCCAAATTTTTAAATCTTCCGCTGCGCCCCGGGAGCGGGATCCGGATCCGCCGCTGCGCCAACACTCTGGATATCTGTGAAGAGAGAAGGTTGGTACATAGACCTCAGGGGAGCGATGGGGGCCTGAGAAATCCCGAGTCCAACAGGTTCTGTGACTTCCACAAGGACTATGGGCAAACCACAACTGAGTGTCGACATCTGGATCAGGAGCTGGAGCACATTATCAAGAATAACCCTGACGTCCGAACTGTACTAGTCGAGGGTGGACCTGTTAGAGTAGGTGCCCAACTAGCCAACTTGTGACGTGTGGGCTCTTGTTGACTCTATGTAAAACGATCTTTATTTATGAAATTCGCATTCTTTATGGCATTCTTGATCTTCATTATTATGATTACAATTGTTGGATAAAGACCTTGAATGCACTATAGTGTATGTTAGATGTGATAGTGGATTTGATGGCTATTATGAAACACATCTAATAGTCACTGTGTATTCTAAACATGTTCCTAGTCGATTGGGCCGTCCAAAAGAGGATAAGGGCCGCCCGAGCTTGAGACTAGCATCTGCGATGCGAAGTACCATGTTTCATTGGTAGAGAACATAGTGATGTTCTGAGCATACAGATGGATAGTGACCTGGTGATCTATCGAACTACCCTTGTTCGGACTTTCCAAGTGGTTATCATATGTCGAGTGGATTAAGTCCGAGGTCTTGGTTGTACAGATTAGTCCTTATTACTCGAAACTTCATTGAGACTCTACATGATACGTGCCTCACTTTGACCCGTTTATCGACTCAGTTGTGGTTATCAGGTGGCGGGGTTGGGTGAGGTCCCGATGCATGTAAGATTCGATGCTTCGTTGTCGAGGATTCATCGCTCGCCCTTGTGCGTGGATATCCTATGCTATCTGAGGAGATAATAGTGTGACAAATCTCTGGCCAGAGTACTAGATGTGTTTTAGGTAAATGGGTTTACCCAATAACACGTGCGATGTCAGTATTTGATATCCAAGATGTATGCATGGTTATTGGATCTCTAGCGACTCTCGATTTACCAATGGTCTTTGATCTGATCGGGATATTTGAGTTGAAAGGACCGTACTGTATGCTAGCCATGATCGACTGGTTCTTGCAGTCACTATCAGTGATACATAGGGGATCATGGAGCGATGTTGCTAGACGCTTTACCATGATTCGATGGGTAAGTCCAAAAATGTGTTTTCGGAGTCACAAATATTGTGAGCCTACGGCTAGTTGTATCCCTGAACCATTGAGGGTCACACAAGTACTGGTTTCCCAATTTCCGTACGGATATGGTACTCAAAGTGTTGAGTATAGTAGGAGGAAGGTTGGGAGTATGACTTCCCAAAAGTATCTAAGGGAGTAGGACTTCCATATTTAGCTAATGAGAGTAAACCTGTCATGTATAGATTTAGTGGCCCGAAAATTTGATTTTGCATCATAATGATCAGTTTTGTAAACTGAGCACATCGGTGATATCTGATCAATCGGGATTATGATGAGACCACAATCGAGGGAGTCGAAACGAATGTTCATTGTTTGACTTGAACCGAATGTTCACTGTTTGACTTGAACCGAATGTTCACTGTTCGAGTTGAACCGAATGCTCACTGTTTTGTTCAAATCAAACTCTATCCCTCAATCTATAAATATGGCAATGAGGAGACACTTTCGATAGTGAGAAAGAAAAACACCAAAAGCTATTCAGCAAACTCCTCCCCTCTCCTTTCTTCCCTCGCTGTCGCCGCCCGCCGACGCCGCCGCCGTCGGAATTTGTTCGGACCATCTCGGCGAGGAGATTCCGTCCGTGAAATTTTCGTCGGTTTTCTAGTGCAAACCGGCGAAGGAGTTGAGATTCTGGTCCTGGACCGGATTAGACGTCGATCCAGCCATTCACCCGTTGAAGTGCCAATTACCTCGTGGAATTGGTCGGAGCAAGGCGCCTAGACGCCAGCAAGGTAACTTTCTAAATATCCTATGAATGTTTAGATTATTTTTTAGGTGTATTGACCGTTCCCGGGATAAAAAATTTTAAAACTTCCGCTGCACCCCGGGAGTGGGATCCGGATCTGCCGCTGCGCTAACAGTGGTATCAGAGCTTTGGCTCGGATCTGTCAATACACCATTCTACATGAATTGCATCAAAAATCTCGTTTTTCAAAAAAAACAATTCGTGCCGCCGTGCAACCACTGCACCACCAACGTGCGCAACGTCGCCTGCCACTCCCGCTCTCCGGTACCCGTGCGCGCACGTCACGCACGGGGGTGCGTGCATGTTCCATACGCTCGTGCGTGCGCCCGCCGCCCCTCCTACGCGAACTGGTCGCACAGGTGGCCGCCCCCTTGTGTGTGCACGTCGCGCACAGGAACGCGCACGGCGGGGCACCGCCCGTGCAGAGGTTCCGTGACGGAGATGCAGCGACCAAATTTGAATCCTAGGGTTTTTTCGGGCCTGACCTGGGCGGACCGAGGGATTTTTGGGCCGATAATTGCTATTGGGCTTTTTGGTTTGACCAAAATTAATTTTTGAAAAATTTTTAGATATTGGACCTAAAATTGTTTTAAGCCCTAAATTGATGCAATTAAAATGACAAAATAAGATTTGATTTGTAAAATATGATTTTATATTTAAAATATGATTTTGTTGGATAAAATCAAATTTGATTTGATTATTTTATTTATATCAAGTTAATTGGATTAATTGAATAGATAATGTTTGGGATGATCGAGAGCCATGCCCAATGTGTTAGGTGCATGCTAGGTTTATCATTTCTTGGTTGTATTATTGTTGAAATCATATCAAAGTGGGCCTGGTTTATGGCCCGTTTCCACCCCTTTAAAATGTATCCCTATTTGTCATGGATATTTAAATGTAAATATTAGACTTAGTGGGAGGATAATTTTTAAGATGGTGGAGATTATGATCAAAGATATTTAAGATCGAAGACTTGTAAACTGGAAGCTTATTTAATAGGATTGCATTTGCATACTGCATATCACCTAGGATTGGACCTAGATCCGTGCTTGACAACCACGGATCGCATAGCTCTTGCTTATTGATCATCCCAATTATATATGTTATATATATCTGTTGAATCCGTAATTTTTAAATTTGATTTAAAATTATTGAGATCAAATTTCAAAATTAAAATCCCTCATTTTAAATTTGATTTAAAACTTTATATCAAGATTAAAACGTTTACATGATTAAACTAAATCGCATAGCTCTTGCTTATTGATCATCCCAATTATATATGTTATATATATCTGTTGAATCCGTAATTTTTTAAATTTGATTTAAAATTATTGAGATCAAATTTCAAAATTAAAATCCCTCATTTTAAATTTGATTTAAAATTTATATCAAGATTAAAAGTTTCATGATTAAATAAGG
>KQ997540.1:368925-383395 GCA_001598015.1 Dorcoceras hygrometricum | reverse complement strand
TCACTCTATCTAAGTCGTATGTGTACCGAATACTGATGAGGAGATAGAGAGTATGACATGTGTGCCATATGTCTCGGGATTAGGTAGTATTATGTATGGTATGATCTCGACTAGACCGGATGTCGCATATGATCTGAGTGTCACGAGCCGCTACCAAGCCAACCCCGACCAAATGCATTGGAAGGCTGTGAAATATATTCTTAAGTACTTACGAAGGACTAATAATATGTTCATGGTCTATGGGGATGGTGAACTAAAATTGGAAGGCTACACTGATTCTAGCTTCCAATGTGATGTGGATGATTCGAAGTCAACATCTGGATTTGTATTCATGCTCAATGGTGGTGCTGTCTCTCGGAAGAGTTGCAAGCAAGACACCATCTCGGTTCAACCACTGAGGCTGAGTACATCGCAGCATCAGCTGCTGCTAAAGAGGCGGTTTGGATAAGGAATTTTGTCCAAGATTTGGGCATAATTACTGAAGGGGTTGGTCCAGTCCTGGTGTACTGTGACAACACGGATGCCATTGCGCAAGCAAAGGAACCTAGGTCTCACCAAAGACCCAAACACATACTGAGGAAATACCACATAATATGGGATATTGTGGCTAGAGGTGACATAGCAGTTGAGAGAGTCGCCTCTGCAGACAACATTGTTGATCCACTTACGAAGCCTTTGCCAGGACCATTGTTTAAAAAACATCACGAAGCAATGGGACTGTGTCTCTTTAGGGCAAGTGGGAGATTATTAGAGTAGGTGCTCAACTAGCCAACTTGTGGCGTGTGGGCTCTTGTTGACTCTATGTAAAACGATCTTTATTTATGAAATTCGCATTCTTTTATGGCATTCTTTATCTTCATTATTATGATTACAATTGTTGGATAAAGACATGGAATGCACTATAGTGTAATGTTAGATGTGATAGTGGATTTGATGGCTATTATGAAACACATCTAATAGTCACTGTGTATTCTAAACATGTTCCTAGTCGATTGGGCCGTCCAAAAGAGGATAAGGGCCGCCCGAGCTTGAGACTAGCATCTGCGATGGGAAGTACCACGTTTTATTGGTAGAGAACGTAGTGATGTTCTGAGCATGCAGATGGATAGTGACCCGGTGATCTATCGAACTACCCTCGTTCGGACTTTCTAAGTGGTTATCATTTTTCGAGCGGATTAAGTCCGAGGTCTTGGTTGTACAGATTAGTCCTTATTACTCGAAACGTCATTGAGACTCTACATGATACGTGCCTCACTTTGACGACTCAGTTGGGGTCATCAGGTGGCGGGGTTGGGTGAGGTCCGATGCATGTAGGAGTCAATGCTTCGTTGTCGAAGATCCATCGCTCGCCCTTGTGCGTGGATATCCTATGCTATCTGAGGAGACAATAGTGTGACAAATATCTGGCCAGAGTACTAGATGTATTTTAGGTAAATGGGTTTACCCAATAACACGTGCGATGTCACTATTTGATCTCCAATATGTATGCATGGTTATTGGATCTCTAGCGAATCTCGATTTACCAATGGTCTTTGATCTGATCGGGATATTTGAGTTGAAAGGATCGTACTGTATGCTAGCCATGATCGACTGGTTCTTGCAGGCACTATCAGTGATACCTAGGGGATAATGGGGCAATGTTGCTAGACGCTTTACCATGATTCGATGGGTAAGTTCGAAATGTGTTTTCGGAGTCACAAATGTTGTGAGCCCATGGCTAGTTGTATCCCTGAACCATTGAGGGTCACACAAGTACTGATTTCCCAATTCCCGTACGGATATGATACTCAAAGTGTTGAGTATAGTAGGAGGAAGGTTGGGAGTATGACTTTTCAAAAATAGCTAAGGGAGTAGGACTTCCATATTTAGCTAATGATAGTAAACCTGTCATATATAGATTTAGTGGTCCGAAAATTTTATTTTGCATCATAATGATCAGTTTTGTAAACTGAGCACATCTATGATATCTAATCAATCGGGATTATGATGAGACCACAATCGAGGAATTCGAAACGAATGTTCACTATTTGACTTGAACCGAATGTTCACTGTTCGAGTTGAATCGAATGTTCACAGTTTGAGTTGAACCGAGTGTTCACTGTTTTGTTCAAATCAAACTCTATCCCTCAATCTATAAATATGTCAATGAGGAGACACTTTCGATAGTGAGAAAGAAAATCACCAAAAGCTATTCAGCAAACTCCTCCCCTCTTCCTTCTTCCCTCGCCGTCGCCGCCCGTCGCTGCCGCCGTCGGAATTTGTTCCGACCATCTTGGCGAGGAGATTTCGTCCGTGAAATTTTTGTTGGTTTTCTAGTGCAAACCGGCGAAGGAGTTGAGATTCTGGTCGTGACCGGATTAGGCGTCGATCCAGCCGTTCAACCGTTGAAGTACCAATTCTCTCGTGGAATTGGTCGGAGCCAGACGCCTAGACGCCATCAAGGTAACTTTCTAAACATCCTATGAATGCTTAGATTATTGTTTAGGTGTATTGACCGTTCTCGGGCTCAAAAATTTTAAAACTTCTGCTGTGCCCCGGGAGCGGGATCCGAATCCGCCGCTGCGCCAACAGGACCACCTCAACCTCAGGAAAGACCTCGGACGGAGGTTGACAACGGTACAGGAAGACTCCCAGTTGGGGTAGTACCCGGAGGGAGCCTCGTTCACCTCACCCCCAAGGATACATTTATATGATCTCTGGAGGACCTACTGACGGGGACTCCAACAGTACGCAGAAGGTCACATGTAGACACATGGAGAGTATGGAGGTTGAGAAGAGGTAATCTGGACCTACTATCTCATTCGGCTCCGAGGAGGTACAAGGAGGGATCGATACTCATAGTGACGTCCTCGTGATCCGATCCATGATTGCTAATTATGAAGTGGCTCACGTCTTTGTCGACTCCAGTCGCTTGGTGAATTTACTCTTCAAGGGTGTTGTGACCAAATGGACCTTGGAGTATCGCATGGAACTATTTCAAACCCCTATGTTCGGGTTCATGGGTCATTCTTTACGGCCAGTGGGAGTTGTTCATCTACCTCTTTCGCTTGGGTCCGGAGGATTGAGGAAGACAAGGACTGTCAAGTTCACTGTGGTAGACGCGCCATCTTCCTATAATGTGATTTTGGTAAGGCTGTCATGGTTGTCTTCATGGTTGTGGCCTCCACACTGCACCAGAAGATTAAGTTCCACGTGGGCGATGCTGTAGGGGAAATCTTTGGGGACCGGAGGGTGGCTAGAAAGTGCTATGTGGAAGATGTGAGGATCGACCAGTAGGCGGTCAAAGCCCAACACAACAGCCAGCCGAGCATTCGAGGAAGTGAGCATGTACATTTAGTCGAGGTGGATTTTCAGCTGAAAACTGAAGAAGAGAAGGAAAGGTAAAGCTTGTCCCTCCACTCGGAGTTGTGAAGATCTATCGGACTCTCCCTGAAAATCTCAAGGCACAGCTCATCCAGTGCTTGGAGAGGAATAATGATGTATTTGCCTGGTCTCCAGCTGATCTGAAAGGTGTATGACGAGACGTTATGGAGTATAAGTTGAATGTCTCCTCAAGTTGCCGACCTATTGTTCAGAAGACGAGGCATTTTGTCCAGAGAAGGATGTCATGATCAGGAGCCAGGTCGAGGAATTGTTGAAAGCAGGGCATGTTCGAGAAGTACATTTCCCTAACCGGCTATCTAATGTGGTGCTGGTTCCAAAAGTAGCAGGGAAGTGACGCATGTGTGTGGACTTTCGGGATCTGAACAAAGCCTACCCTAAGGATTGCTATCTCCTCCTGATTATAGATCAACTCGTCGTTTCCACCGCTGGTCATGAGATACTCTGCTTCTTAGATGCCTATCGAGTTATCACAAGACGCCCTGGCCGAAGAAGATCAAAGCAAGGTTAGCTTCATCATGGCGGATGGGGCATTCTGTTATGAAAAATGCGGGAGCCACCTACCAGAGGCTCATGGACAAGGTTTTTTGGGATCAGATCATGACAAATGTCGAAGTATACGTAGACAAAATTCTAGTGAAATCTCGAGCGGAGACCTACTTCATATCTGATGTCAAAGAGACATTCCGCACACTTCGGGAGTATCAAATCAAGTTAAACCCTGACAAATGTATGATAGGGGCTCGGACACAAAAATTCATGGGGTACATGGTACCTCACTGAGGAATTGTGGCCAACCCTGAGAAGGTGCAAACTCTGGCCTCAATGGGCTCTCCTCGCAACATCCAGAAAGTCCAGAGGCTGACGGGGAGGATAGCTGCTTTGTCAATATTCATATATTTATCTATAGATAAAATACTTCCCTTCTTTAAGATATTCCGTAAGAAAAAAACTTCGAGTGGAATGAGTGTAATGAGAAAGCCTTTCAAGAGTTGAAAGATATTTAAAGGAGTTATCCTTACTCAGCAAGCTCAAACCGGAGAAACAACTGTTTGTATATCTAGTCATCACTCCACAGGCTGCCATCTGGGGTCTGGTTCGGGAAGAAAGGCGGGTTCACCTACCCATCTATTTTGTAAGTCATACTCTGAAAAGGGGCTGAGGTAAATTATACTACACAGGAAAAGTTAGTCTCGCCCTTAGTAATTACAGCTCGACGACTAAGACCGTACTTCCTATCTCATCCTATAACGGTATTGACAAACAACGCACTGGGACAGATAATCACGCATCCAGATGCCTCGGGGAGATTGATGAAGTGGTTTACTGAACTCGATGAGTATGATATCCAATTTAAGACTCGAACAGCTATTAAGGCTCAGGTCTTAGCCGACTTTCTGGCAGAAATCATACACCTCGAGCAAGAGGAGCAATGGAGAGTCTACATGGATGGGTCAACTTGCTCATCAGGAAGCGGAGTGGGCGTAGTCATGGTATATCCCTGGGGACAAGAAACGAGTATGGCTTTGAAGTTAGATTTTAAAGCCTCCAAGAACGATACGAGGCCTTACTTGTCGGACCGAGCCGCTAAGAACATGGGGATAGCTTGGGTTTTGATCTATTCAGATTCTCAATTAGTGATCCAACAGAGTAACGAGAAGTTCGAAGTGAAGAACGCAAAAATGGTCACGTACGCGAGAGTCTTGAGTAAAATGATTGAGGACTTTTCCGAGCTCATCCTGAAACGGATACCTTGATAGCAAAACGAAAGAGCGGATAGACTTGCTCGGATGGCCAGTTCTTTCATCCCGACCATGGAGAAAGAGGTGCAAGGGCAAGAACTAGTCTAACAAATCTTCCAATTTGGTCAAACTCCGGAGGCGTATCTCCTTCGGATTGGCGGCATGACATCTGTGCGTATCTCATACACCGAGTTGTACCCGAGGATCTGTGAAGAGCTAGTGAAATCAAGCTGATTTCACTTCACTTTGTGTTGCTGAATTATACGTTGTACAATGGTCATTCTCACGCCCACTACTGAAATGCTTGGGTCCTAAGGATGCTAATTATGTGTTGAGTGAAATCCACGAGGTGTGTTATGGAAACCACATCAGGAGTGTAGCTCTTGCAAGGAAGGCTCTCCTCTCAGGTTTCTTTTGTCCGAACATGCATCAAGATGCATCGGCCATTGTTTGATTCTGTCGCGGTTGCCATAAGCACACCAACCTACAGAAACAACCCACCGAACTCCTGCAAACTATAATTTCCTCGTGCCCCTTTGATCAATGGTGTATGGACATATTAGGACATTTCCCACCAGCAGGGGACAGAGGAAGTTCTTGTTGGTGGCCGTGGATTACTTCTCCAACTGGGTGGAAGCTGAGCCTTTGGACAAAATCTCTGAGGTCGAGGTATTGAAATTCTTGTGGAGGAACATCGTTTGTCGCTTCAGAATACCTTAGAGACTTATATCAGATAACGTTAGGCAATTCTGCGGAGAAAGAGTCCGGGCGTAGTGTCAAGAAATAAAGATTGAGCAAATCTTCACCTCTATAATCTATCCTCAAAGTAACGGGCAGATAGAGGTTACCAATAGGTCCATTGTGCAAGCTCTCAAAGCACGACTTGACTCAGCCAGAGGGAAGTGGATTGATGAATTACCAAGTGTACTTTGGGCTTACCAAACTACAGCTTAGGCAGGCACTGGGGAAACGCCGTACTGCATGGTTTATGGAGTGTAAGCCCTTTTTCCTGCAGAAATTGGCCAAGATAGTCGTCGGGTAACAGAATGTTGAGGAAAACACTGAGATTCGTTGTCTCGAGCTGGACATGTGAAGGAGAGAAAAGCTCGGGCCGCAGTACGGCTGATAGCCTATCAGAGAAGAATGACCCAAGCTTACAACAAGCAGGTTCAACCTCGGAGATATGAGGTAGGGGATCTGGTCTGGAGGAAAATTCAATATCTGGGAAACAGAGAGAAGCTTGACCCGAAATATGAAGGATGCTACAAAGTGATCGGGAAAGCTGGATTTCTGGCATACTATCTTGAAGATGCACAAGGAAAAAGGGTTCGGAGGCCTTCGAATATTATTCATCTCCGGAAGTATTATGCCTAGGGCCCGTCTTATTATTCCCTATAAAATTTCCATCTTATGATATGAAAGAACTTTCCTTCAGCTTGGTAGTCCTCAACGAAAGCCTCGGGTCGTAGTCCCACCCGAGTACAATTGAAAGTCCGATCTGCTTGGCACTTAAAAGCCAAATTATTATTGGCGGAAACCTCGGGTGGTGGCCCCATCCGAGTATAATTGAAAGTCCGACCTGCTCGACACTTAAATCTCAATTCTTATTGGCGAACACCTCGAGTTTCAGCCCCATCTGAGTACAATTAAAAGTCCAACCTGCTCGACACTTAAGACCCAATTATTATTGGCGAACACCTTAGGTGGCAGCCCCACCCGAGTATAATTAAAATCCTGAACTGCTCGGCACTTGAATCCCAATTCTTATTGGCGAACACCTCAGGTGGCAGTCCCACCCGAGTACAATTAAAACCCGACCTGCTTGGTTCAATACTTATTAGCAGCTCAGGCATCGGTTCGAGTATACTTAAAAACCTGATCCGCTCAGTAAAGAAATTGTTTGGTTGTTTTTAATAAGTCTAGTTATTAGCCCTACTCGAGTATTTTCTTTCGTACTTAGTAGGTTTTTCGTTAAGAAAAATATGTCGTCTTAACTCGTTCCTCGAGGACAGATCTCTCGACCCCCCAACGTGGTTATATGACGTGGTGGCAGTTTCTTAGCTGTACAAAATTCAGTTACATCAATCTCTAATATAATGTTAATGATAATAATATTTGACATTAAATTAATATAAGTTTTAACTCAATTAAAGTGGGAGTTGAATTACTCCCGATTAAATTCAATTTTTTTGTTTATACCCCATCTTTTTTTTTATCATATTTGAAAAATATTATTTACAATAATTAATTGCTTATATAGTTAATCTAAATCGTATCTTAGTCAAATTAGATGTCATAAATTAGATGATATTTTCGGTTCGTTATAACAATGGCACCTAATAAATCAAATAAAAATCATTGAAATGAGTTCACATGGAAATAAAACAAATCTGTTGATAAATGAAATAAATTCCAATTTCTCGACAAATAATAAATTCTTGCTCTCGAATATGGTTTTATAATATTTGGAGCCAAAATATTTCACATGGTATATACTAATTTGTTAAACATTGTAATGTTAAATTTATTTCAGCATATACTTGAAACAAAATATTTTGTCATACTTAAATAGAGACTATTTATATGATAATATAACAAAAGAATAGAAACTATTATTTATTAATACAAAATTAATACGTATTGAACGCAACTCAAATCATAAACTTGCCAAGTTAGCTATGACGACTTAAGATTTAAATAGGCAAAAATGAAACTAGTTCAAGTAGAGAACAATTACGCCTCACTCGGAAGGACATTTAAGAAATGATAAATCTCATCCTCATCAATCACTCCCACTTTTGTGGAGCAAACCGAGCAACACACATTTTTAAATGTTTCAGCAGCTGCTTCTGTCTGAGATCCTCTTTTGTTCCTTTTACGCTTGCTCCCTGGTTGCGTTGCTGCTTCTATAATCTTGCAATTCAAGACAAAAATTGCTCGGTACTGGGTCACGATTTTTTCGTGCCTACAAAGTTGATAACCAGAAAAAGGTCACCAGTTGCTTGTAACTAACAAGCTTCGGAAAACAACAATAGGGTAACAAGTAACATGGTAGGGACCAAAAACTTGCAGGGATATGATATTTTCAGAAAAAGCAGAGAGCATAAACAAAGAGAAGTACACCAGAAGTTAGGAACCTTGATATATTTGTAACATATTCGTAAAGGGTAACTGCCCAAGTTATGATGTGCCATTGCTGAGGATTTTTCGTTCCGTTCTAAAGCAGTCAGATGACATACTTGAGCTTCGTTCACTTCCTAGTTAAACTAAAACCTGATTGTTGAACACCAAGATCATATAATCCCTAACAATGTGGCAATCGTTGCAGAACTACGGCTCTTTTCGGAGTTCCCTGTATGGAATATATAGTCAAGAGAACCACAGTAGAATAATTAAGTTCCAATTTTGTTCACTATCAACTATCCTAATTTTGTTCTCTATCAAAAATATCTTCATATGATGAACATATAAGCATAGTTGTGCGGCAGTCACAAGTATCTTGGTTTGTTTTCCTTTAATCCTTGTAGTCAACTGTTAGATCCTTAAGCAATCGGCGGGATTGAACTAATTCTTTGGAGGAATGAACTAGTTCATGGTGCAAGCTTTGGACCCTAAGGCATGGAATTCGGTTATGCTAGTCTTTCTACGAAGGAACTAGTTCATGGTACAACCGTGGTGCATCATGATGTGTTGGTGCCTAACACTAAGTTATGTGGGATAACTTAGGCACATTCGGATAGGCAGTACGCATGAAAGACTAACACACTTGAGTGGATAAGTCGGAACAAGTGCTGTAAGTGCTTGGACTTAGTTGCTACATGCATCTGATAGGGTGTTGGCCGAAAGTTGGATAAGCAAGGCGGTTGAAGGCTGTTTTCAAACATTTTGTGCATTTTATACATTTGTTGGATGGTCTGAATGGTGCTGGACGCATGGAGAAGCCTTAGTTCGACACCTGGCGATAGTTACTTGGCAGTTGAATACATGTTCCTTTATCTGATTGTATACTGCATGTCCATGAGTTACACAAAGGCATATTGAGTATTGAATGCAAAACTTGGCTTCCTTGTACATTTCATGTTGAGTATTGAATGCAAAGGTTGGATATTACCCATAAATCATTGTGCATTACATATCGTGTACAAGCGTTGGTTTGTGTTGGCTCATTGTGAGATACTAACACATACACACGAGTGAAGGAGAAGGCTGATTGAATTAGTGCATGATTCTAGCCACACAAGGTTGAAAACATTCTGAGTGTCTACTGGCACTGTGTAAGCCTTTTGACAGTAAGCCAGCTAGCCAAGAACCTGTGACTACATTTAATCCAAAAACGGTCAAACTGCCATTCAACTAAATAAGATAAAAATATCACAAATCATCGAAACCATGTCTTGCGTTATGTTATCATAAGTAGAACACATCGCAAAATTTCTTCGCCTCCACCCGGACAAAGTAGCCCAAGCTAAAATCTAACAAGTAAACCTCTTGAACACCTTCATTCAAATGGTTCTGAAAACGATGTGCCAAAGAAAGGGACGCTAGCATTTCTTGATCGACAGGAAAAATATTTACCAAATTCTGATAATTCAAGTGCTTCAAGAATGATTTTTTTTTTAGGAAAACAATAGGGGCCAGTGTGACACATAGACCCTCTCAACATAAAACTCGAAGATTTCATATAGTTTCAAGAAAATGAATTTTCCATCCCCAAATTTCATAGATGAGTTCCCCTTCCCCTCCGGTGCCCCACTTGATTTTCTTCAATCCATCATAATACAAGGATACACAATTGAATCTTCTACCAGAGCATCAAATATAAAAGAAAGAAATTACACAAAATGTTTGCATATAAAACAAGAAAATCAAGTAGGAACCAAATACTAGACACAGTGAATTCTTCCCTATCTCACTCTCTACGCGACTCCTAACATCAGAAAACGTGGAAACCAAATACAGAGAAGAAAGTGAAGATACCTTTGAGAATCTAAACACAAGGTAGTAAAGCAAGCAGGGCAACTGAGAACAGCGTCAGAAGTATGACCTCTTCTCTGTTTCCGAGCCCAGATCTCATCCTTCTGGTCAAGTTCCGGCCCGTAAAATTCAGGCTTCGAGGAGTAGTCTATCTCATCATCGTCGGAAACTGTTGAATCACGGGAGAATCGAATCAAAATAAGTAGATACCTAACAAAACATAAAAAGTCCACGAATTTCAGTAAAATTGATACGGAATCCGAATCTAACACAACCAAATGACACGAACAATCGAGGCGAAGCGGAAATCACGAAGAATCTCGAGCTTCACCTGTTTGCTGGGAGATTTGAGAGGCGGAATCATCTCCGGTTCGTTCTTCCATTTTTGCAGCTTCTGTACTGAATTAGCTCTGAATTTCCTAATTAAGCGATGGTTAATTACACTTATTTTGACCTTTAATTATCTGATAATATCATAATAGAGCCTGAAACCATTGGTTTCATATGCTAATTTTCCTCTTATAAAAGGCTGCCTCCTCTGGAACTACTGTGATCGAAAAATCTAAATTAATAATAATAAAATAACAACAATAATAAAATAACAACAACAATAATGAACTAAATCCATCAATTTTTTTTTAAAAAAAAAATAGTAGCTAAATATAACCATGGTCGAAATAAATAAAACAATTGATGGGTTTGGCGCGATTTCATTAAGCGAAGTTAAATCATATGACTGAACACAACAATGTCTTTACTCGTTAAACAATCCTAAAAATCTACAAATAGCCATCGTATTCAAGGTATAATCTCATTTTCTTTCATTCAGATATCTATCTGGTAGATATTTTTATTACTCTTATTAGTGTCGGACTGCTTACACATGACAATCGCCATCTTTGAATTCATCTTTGTATCTCTAATATTGTTCGTGACACTCATAATAATATATGACGTTTGTTGTTTATCGGTTTATACCTATGTCTACTAGCCAATTACCTGCTTCAATCACGATATTGATATAACCGAATTTTTCCACAGCCGAAGAGCTTTCACGAGCCGGAGAGTTGACACCACGTAGAGAGGTCGGGAGGTCGAAAGCTCGGGTGGTCTGTCATCGGGGGATGAGCTGAGTGAGATCTGTTGGAGCTGAACTAGAAGGAAACTGCTTAGATGAATCACCAGTAGCGATATCAACGGGCCTGGGCCTAGGCACAATATAGCTCGAATGAATATGAGAGGACAGGTCGGGAGCTCGGTAGGTTTGTTCTCAGGGGATGAGCTGGATGTATTTCCTTTAACGACCTGCAATCACAGACACTGGTCAGAGGACGCCGAAATTATTTCCGGTGAAGCCGTTCCGATACTTAAGTCAGGATCGTGTGCTTGTGAAGAGAGAGCAAGTGTGACTATAGAGAAGAGAGTTTGTGTGTTTGTGAATGAGCAAGTGTGACTATAAAACAGAGAGCTTGTGTGTTTGTGAATAGCTGTAGAGTGAAACATACCTGGATATTTATAGAGGGGTTAGGCGGTTGCTGCGAGTGCATTACCTGGCGTGTGATGCGCCGGAGTGCGTCTCGTGATGGATATCACGCTCAGATTGATCACCATCTCGAGCGAGATTGCCTCCTTGATCTCCGATTGCGGGCGCATTACCCGACGTGTGATGTGCTCGAACGCTTCTTGCGCCTTGAATTGCGCACACGTTGACTATTTCCCAGGCGATATTGTCTCCTCGAGACTAATCCAATGTGTATTCGTAGAGTGCCATCCAGGGCTTGATTGTTGGCAATAATAGGATGTTCCAGAGACTTCGGACACTTGTTCGGTCCTCTGGCCTCGAGCTTGTGATGGTCATCTCGGGTCAAGAGTATTCCTACAAGATGTGTCCCTGTACGGGGTGATGGTCACATCGGGTCAAGAGGCGTTCTTGCAAGAGGTGATGGTCACCTCGGGGTGGCCGAAGGTACCTCGAGAATAGTTCTGTTGAAGCGTCTAATGTACTCCCAAAGGTTCTCTCGCTCTCTATGCTTGACATCGAAGAGATTTGACGTCGTCATTGGTTGTTTCTTGCTGCTGGCAAACTGTAGGAGGAACGCTTGACTGAAGTCTTGGAATCTCTTCACACTCCTTACAGGTTGGAGGTTAAACCACTGCTATGCCGATCGAACCAAAGTGGTCAAGAAAACTCGACACGTGATAAGCTCGGTATACTGATGGAGGAGAGTAGCATCTCGAACCACGAGATGTTAGGATCGATATTAGGTGGTGCTCGTGAGTTCTCACACAACTCACATAAGCTCTCACAAGGCTTAGGCACCTCAAAGACCATGTTACGTGCATTTAAAAACTTTGTTTGAAAACCAGCACGGAACATGAGAACCGGATCGCGCCAACGCTGGACTAGCGGCTCTGCAAGCTAGTCCAGTTAACTCGCGATCTGTTCTATTAAATCTTGAGCTGCAATAGCTCAGTGTTTTTGAAATGATAGTGCATCGATAAGTAGATAAGTAAGATATAAAATCTTTCGGAAATAGCTTAAACTACTCTTTGATATCAAAAGATTATTTTAACAGTTTTTAGAACATATATTCGAATATGCGATGCGTGAATGTTAATATGCAGAAAGCTGTAAAGAGATACGCTGTAATTTGTTTATGGAAGTTCGAAGCTGAATCTCCTACGTCTCCCCTTCTTCCACAATAGGAATGATCCACTAGAAGACTTTGATTACAGCAGCCTCCGTTGCAACCCAATCCGACAGTCCTCGGCTGCAAGAACTCCTAGCAACATGAAACGAACCAAACTCTAGAATTTTTTTTTTAAAACATGTGCGGAAGCATAAACTTAAACATAACGAATGACTTGTTCCCTTCTAAAACATTTCTAAATCATTTTCTCAAAATACTTTAAGCATAAATAAATGGGTAATTGAAAACTAAAAAACATCCAACATCGTAAAATCACTGCGAAAAAATACTGAAAGCCAACATGTTTAAAAACAAGTATCTAAAACTGTAACATGAAAAAATTGAATCATAAAGGCGCTCACGGGGTACTGCTGCGACAGGCGCTCAGAGGTCATCACCGTCAGTCGCAGTATATACTCAACGACAGGAGCATCACCTGCACCATTTAAACCTAGTGAGTCCAGAGGCTCAGCATGCTCTATCGTAGTACATAACAAAGTACATACTAATAAAATCGCATGCAAGCACACACTTGTACTAAAATAGCGTTAAAAACATGAATGCGTGCATGATCTTAAAACATTTCTTCATACATTTCATATCGTACATACGTAACATAAACATACATAAGGCATGACGTAACGTAACATGAAAAACGTATGAGTCGTATCCGTGAATGTGAGCGGGCGTGTGACTGATCAGTCGAAATAACCAACGTACGTGGCGGTGTGATTCACCCGACCTCGAGCCAGGATCCCTATATGTCACATCTCTATGCTTGTCACTTCACCATGATATCAACACATGGATTCATAGGCTCATAATCATATATTAAAACAGGGGATCCCCGGACCCGGCTACCCGGCTAGCTCCCATCATTAAACTTTGTCACATCACTTCAATTCCTCGGGTTTTATCTTAAAAAGAGACATGCCTGATCGTTTCATAAAATCTCATGATGCGTGAATTTTCTTAAAATCATGTAATTTAAAAGCTTAGCCGGTTAATGTATAATTAATTCTTTCTTTTAAAACATTTACGTACATATCATACTACATATATGATTAATTATATATTTACGGGCTTCTACATTTTTCTACTTCGGTCAAGGATTAATCCCGGGGCATGGCTAACTAATACTAGGCTAATCAACGCTCCTTACGGACTCGATGAAACGAATGTTTATCCCCTTTAAACATTTTTGCCTAATTTAATTAAATATTGACTTGTAAAAATCAAGGCTAATTTTGACCAATTAAAATCAATTTTGACTTCTTAAAATCAATTTGGATTCATTAAAATCTATTTTGACTTTTAAAATCAATTTAAACAATTTTGACCTCAAAAGCCGATTTTGACAAAATATCGATTTTGACCAAATTAAATTCTAAAAATCGATTTTGACTCCTATAAAATTCCAAATGCCCTAATTTCGACTAAAAACTTAAAATGAAACATAACTTAAGTTATTTAAAGTTTTGACTCAATTTTGACCTTCTGGCTAATTTCTTTGAAATTGGACCTTCGACACATTAATAAAATAACAGGTCCCTAAATAAAATAATTTGACTCCATTTTTAAAATACTTGAATCGAAACTCGAAGAACCGATCCAATCCAACCGAACCAGCCAAAACCAGTTCATTTAGACCGAACCATAGCAACTTAAACCCTAAACCAAAAA
>KQ997540.1:290706-368710 GCA_001598015.1 Dorcoceras hygrometricum | reverse complement strand
AGCCATAACCCCTGGAAATTACCATGACCGAAGCCTTAAGAGAAGGAAGCAAAACATGTTAAAAATCGTGAAACTCGTGCATGAGGTATGATCAAAGGTACAAAGATCCGAAACTTTCACACAAATCCATGCATAATTTTCATAAAACAGTCTTTTATGATTTAAATGGTGAGCAAGGGAATTGATATCACATGCCTGGCTTGAAGAAAGGTAAGATCTGCGAGTTACCGACGTTGTAGACGCGAGATCGGGGCACCACCGACTTTGGATCACCAAAAATCACCAATTATGGAGAAAATTCGAAACTTTGTGCTATGGGGAAGGAGGGGGACGAAAATTTGAGGGAAGGAGGGATTGGAGGCTATGGCTAGGATAGAAATTGATTAAATTTGGGATTGAAAAGAATGAATGTTCCATAAGTGCCCCCTAAAACTTAATTAAGGAATTAAAAAGGAGTTTTACATGTTTACCCCTCACTTAAATCTCCAAGTTGATTAAAACTCTAAACCAAGCTTTTAAAACTCCTAATTTTCGAAATAAAGGCCCTTTCAAATTTTAAAATACCTTAAAACTCAATAAAACAGCCTGTATAGGCGAAAAACGGGTTTCCCTCCAAAATTATTATAAAAACTCTAATTTTCAGAATTTGTTTCTTAAAATAAAATAATTTCATTATTAAAAATCCAATAACTTAAAAATCTCAAATTATTTTCTTTCCGGTCAGTCCTAATCTCGTCCACGCGTCCGTAACTCAAACAGACTGAAAAACAACACATGCATACCATGCAGCATAAAAGCATAAATAAATCATATAAAATGCATGTAATCATCTAAAAATATTTTCCCCCCAGTCATGCACTCATTTCTACGTAATCCGAATTTCGGGATGTTACACAACATATGCACACCAGCCCGCAAGTTGTGTGTCTAACATCACTTCTTTTACGCCTCAGTGAGAAAGACTACAAGACTTGTTTAACGTTCCTGTCCAAAGACTACAGGTAGAGTTTTTGTTTTTGATTCACTCATCTGTTTCGCTCATCTCTCGAATGTATATGGGTGAATTGTGTGTGAGATTTACAGTGTACGTTCAATCTCTTGAATATAAAATCTCACACACTGAGAAGTGATTCTATTCAAGCTGGATTTTCGCTATCCTCCCATGGCTTGTGCAGTCGACTTGATTCTACTTTGAAGTCCACGGCTTGTGCACCAGCTCACACCTGGGCACACGAACAGCTTGCACACCAGCTGCCACATAGTGTGCAAACTTGCGACTAGCACTGTGTTGTGTTGTGCATCCTTCTGTTTTATGTTCTGCACTTTCACACACTCTCCCGCTTGGCTCTGTGCTCTCTTATTTTCTGCTTGTGATCTGCTCTTGATATATAAAGCCTCTGTGCAGATTTGTCCGTTTGACACAAAGTTGTAGCCGTTGAAAAAAATTCTGACATTGTTGTACTTTGCGTCCTTTGTCAATAAATGCTTCTGCAGGCTTTCTTCACTTTAGGCACGTGATCACTGTACTGAGAAGACAACACAAGCAAATCGATTTGAATACTGAAAAGCAATCAACGTATAGTCTTGTATTCAAATCATTTTGCTCGTAGATTTGATATCATCTGCTGGTATGCCATCTGAGCTGGTTTGACTTTGACCAACTTATCTCCAAATTGGTTTGTCCCCGAGCTGCTTTGTCCTTAACCAGCTTGTTTCATTTCATCTGCTCCTAAGCTGATCTGTGCTTCTTCTCTAAGCTGCACTTCTCATCTGCTCTTGTACTCAGCTGCTCTTGTTATGTTCTTTGCTACTCTTGACCTCTGCTCTGCTTGCTGAGCTGGTTTGACCTTAATCAGCTTGTCTCTTTGATTCGAGATGGCTTGTTCATTACACTGAGCGGATCGTCTCTTCAACTATTCTGCTCTTGTTCATGACGACTGCTCTTGAAATTTGCTGGTTCTGAGCTTATTTCCCAACTGGTTGCTTCTTTCACTATAGCAATCTTCCGTCTTCACATCATCATAGGCGTCGACATTGTTCATGATAAGCTCAGCTCTCTCATAAGCATCCAGCTGCCGAGATCCCTAATCAAGTTTTCTCTTCCCTGATCTGGTTTATCCTTTCACCAGCTCGGCTCTTGTCGTCAAGAGCCTCTCTGATCTGCTCTTCAATGATCATGTGTGCTTGTTGGTATCTTGTTACATTCAGACACCTATTCCAAACCATCAGCAAGTACACGATCTTTCTGCACCAATGATTATATCTCTTCTTCTTTGGGATATAATAATCAGTTCCTATTCGGTCTTTCACTGGACTGAGATCCATATGATGAACTGATTATAAATGCGCTCTGTGATCAGACTTGCACTTGATCACCGCACTTGTACTCGGTTCTGCACTTGAACACGGGACTTGTACTCTGCACTTGATCTGCACTTGAACAGTTCTGCTCTTCTTTTCATCTCATTACGCTTGATCACTGCACTTCTCTTGCATCAAGCTGGTGAACTAGCTTTACGTTCCCTACGACCAGGAAATCTTCTGCTGTACTAGCTCGGGCGTTCCCTTAATGTTCCAGCGTAGATATCCTCAACTAGACCAGCTTGGGCGTCCCCTCACTGTTCCAGTATGGATATCTTCATGTCTGCTCCAGATTAGCAAGGGGCTGCAATTCATATAAATCGTTAGTAAAATAATAACAGATTTTGTGTGAATCAAAACTCAGATTCTGATATGTAGAAACAGATCCAACAATCTCCCCATTTTTTATTTACACAAAATCTGAATAAACATATGCACGTATGTTTATGACTGAAAATATTTTTCTCCCTTTTTGTGAGAATCAAAATGGGCTCGAAATCTTGTCCCCCCTAAATATTTAAAACAAAACTCTCCCTAAACAGAGCACGGGTTAATTTTATTTTTCAAAAAGAAAACATTTTGTAGGGACGACATTTTTGAAAATAGACGCATGAAATGAGGTTTTGAAAATAGATTATGTGCTACTAATAAGGTCTCATCTATTTAGATCACAGGAGTAATAAATGATTCACTTTATAGAATCTCTTCCATTTTTCCTAAGTTTTAGCCTCGTCAAACCTAGAGATCTTGGATTCCACAGATCTCGCACAATCTATCAGCTCGTCGGAATAGATATTGCTGCATTTTCCTTTCGAGAAACTGTTCTGCAATTCTATAGACATTACTCCCCATATTTTCATGAGATTCAAACATTTTAAAAACGAGTTTGTAGCATAGATTAGCTTTCGAAAGAAAAGACTATCAGAGCAGAACATTTTAAAACATTGAAATTTTCGATTTTAAAATACACATTTCAAGAAAAACCTGCTTCGATACCAATTGTTAGGATCGATTTTAAGGCACATAAGCTCCCACACAGCTTAGGTACCTCAAAGACCATGTTACGTGCATTTAAAAATTTTGTTTGAAAAACAGCACGCAACAGGAGAACCGGATCGCGCCAACGCTGGACTAGCGGCTCTGCAAGCTGGTCCAGTTAGCTCGTGATCTGGTCTGTTAAATCTTGAGTTGTAATAGCTCAGTGTTATTGAAATAATAGTGCATAAAGTAGATTAAGTAAGATATAAAATCTTGCGGAAATAGCTTAAACTACTCTCTGATAATCGAAAGCTTATTTAACAGTATTTAGAACATATATTCAAATATGAGATGCGTGAATGTTAATATGCAGAGAGCTGTAAAGAGATACGTTTCAATTTATTTATGGAAGTTCGGAGCTGAATCTCCTACATCTCCCCTTCTTCTCCAACGAGAAGGATCCACTAGAATACTTTGATTACAGCGGCCTCCGCTGCAACCCAATCCGACAGCCCTCGGATGCAAGAACTCCTAGAAACCTATGCACACCAGCCCGCAAGCTGTGTGTCTAACATCACTTCTTTTTTGCCTCAGTAATAAAGACTACAACTTGTTCAACGTCTCTGTCCAAAGACTAATACTTTGATTACAGCGGCCTCCGCTGCAACCCAATCCGACAGCCCTCGGATGCAAGAACTCCTAGAAACCTATGCACACCAGCCCGCAAGCTGTGTGTCTAACATCACTTCTTTTTTGCCTCAGTAATAAAGACTACAACTTGTTCAACGTCTCTGTCCAAAGACTACAGGGAGATTTTTTGTTTTTTATTTACTCATTTTTCTGTTTAGCTCATCTCTCGAATGTATATGAGTGAATCGTGTGTGAGATTTACAGTGTACGCTCAATCTCTCGAATACAAAATCTCACACACTGGGAAGTTCTTATCTTCAAGCTGATTTTTCGTTATCTTCCCATGGCTTATGCAGTCGACTTGATTCTACTTTAAGTCCACGGCTTGTGCACCAGCTCACACCTGGGCACACGACCAAATTGCACACCAGCTGCCATATAGTGTGCAAATTTGTGACTAGCACTGTGTTGTGTTGTGCATTCTTCTGTTTTATGTTCTGCACTTGTGTTGGAGTACAATAATTGTCCCTGCTAGGTAGAGCGATCGAACCGTGATACTTGTGTTGCTATACGATTTAAAAGATTGTAGTTGCACAATTACCACCAGCTATAGTTTTTGGTAAAGCGGCAAGCGCTCGGTCCTACAATTGGTATCAGAGCCAAGGTCACGGGTTCGATTCCCGATTGATTGCAAGGAGTGAAATTATTGGGAGGGGGATTGTTGGAGTGCAATAATTGCCCCTGCTAGGTAGAGCGATCGAACCGTGGCACTTGTGTTGCTATACGGTTTAAAAGATTGGATTTGCACCGTTACCACCAGCTATAGCTTTTGGTAAAGCGGCAAGCGCTCGGTCCTACAACTTGCACAATATCTCTCCGCTTGGCTCTGGGCTCTCTTATTTTTTTCTTGTGATCTGATCTTGATATATAAAGCCTCTGTGTAGATTTTTCCGTTTAGCTGTTGAAAAGTCTACTGACACTGTTGTACTTAGCGTCCTTTGTCAATAAATGCTTCAGCAGGCTTTCTTCACTTTAGGCACATGAGCACTGTACTGAGAAGACAACACAAGCAAATCGATTTGAATACTGAAAAGCAATCAACGTATAGTCTTGTATTCAAATCATTTTGATCGTAGATTTGATAGCATCTGCTGGTATGCTATCTGGTCTGGTTTGACTTTGACCAACTTATCTCCAATCTGGTTTGTCCCGAGCTGCTTTGTCCTTAACGAGCTTGTTTCTTTTCATCTGCTCTTGAGCTGGTCTGTGCTTCTTCTCATCTGCTCCTGTACTCAGCTGTTCTTGATATGTTCTTTCCTGCTCTGGACCTCTGTTCTATTTGCTGATCTGGTTTGACCTTAACCAACTTGTATCTTTGCTTCGAGCTGGCTTGTTCATTACACTGAGCTGATCGTCTCTTCAACTGTTCTGCTCTTGTTCAAGATGACTGATCTTGAACATTGCTGGGCTCTGAGCTTGTTTCCCAGCTGGTTGCTTCTTTCACTACAACAATCTTCCGCCTTCACGTCATCAGCCTTGACATTGTTCATGATAAAGCTCATCTCTCTCATAAGCATCCAGCTGTCGAGATCCCTGATCAGGTTTTCTCTTTCTTGATCTGGTTTATACTTTCACCAGCTCGGCTCTGTTCTTCTCATCAATAGCCTCTCTGATCTGCTCTTCTATGATCATGTGTTCTTGCTGGTATCTTGTTCCATTTAGACACCTATTCCAAACCATCAGCAAGTACACGATCTTCATGCACCAGTGATTATATCCCTTCTTCTTTGGGATATAATAATCAGTTCCGATTCTGTCTTTCACTGGACTGAGATCCCTATGATGAACTGATTATAAATGTGCTCTGTGATCATACTTGCACTTGATCACCACACTTGTACTCGGTTCTGCACTTGAACACAAAACTTGTATTCTGCACTTATCGGCGCTTGAACAGTTCTGCTCTTCCTTTCATTTCACTACGCTTGATCACTACACTTCTCTTGCATCAAGCTGGTGAACCAGCTTGACGTTCCCTGCGATCCGAAAATCTTCTGTTGTACCGGCTCGGACGTCCCCTTAATGTTCCAACGTAGATATCCTCAACTAGACCAGCTTGGGCATCCCCTCACTGTTCCAGTATAGATATCCCCTGTCTGCTCAGGATTAGCAAGGGGCTGCAATTCATATAAATCGTTAGTAAAATAATAACAGCTTTTGTGTGAATCAAATCTCAGATTCTGATATGTAAAAACATATAAAACACGAAAGGTACTCCCCGGGGTCTCCTGTCCAGTCATATTCTCCCACATTGGGAAACTTGAAATGCGGGGTGAGTTCTACAACCAATACTTCGACTGAAAAAGGGATTGTCCAAGCTGGAGGAGTAGGAGGAGGCCCGGAACTCCTCCCTTCCCTTAGACGGGAAATTTCCTCCCGAAGCTTCCTCATTTCATCAACTTGAGGGTCTGGTTGGGGGTTCACCTGGGGTCGGTTGGCTAGCATCTGTTCCACCGCGGTCGCTACTAATTATACGATTTGGGTGGCCGTCTGACCCTCGCTCTCATATCCCCAGAACAGATTCTCGGTGTTGCTGGTCTCTCCTGTCTCCTGAGGTCTGCTTCTCCTGGGCGGCATAGTCGCTTTATTCAACTTTGTCATTCCACAGACGTCACCAATTGATGTAACCAAATTTTTTCACAGCCGAAGAGCTTTCCCCAGTCGGAGAGCTGCCACCACGTCGAGAGGTCGGGAGGTCGGGCCTCGGGGGATGAGCTGAGTGACATCTGTTGGAGTTGAACTAAGATAAAACTTCTTAGATGAATCACAAGTAGCAAGATATCATCGGGCCTAGGCCTCGACACAATATAGCTCGAGGAATATGAGAGGACAGGTCGAGAGCTCGGGAGATCTATCCTCGGAGGATGAGCTGGATGTCTTTCCTTCAACGACCTGCAACCACAGACATCGGTCAGAGAGCGTCAGAAGTGTTTCCAGCAAAGACCCTCCCATGCTTAAGTCGGGGTCGGGTGCTCGGGCATAGAGAGTAAGTGTGAATATAAAGCAGATAGCTTGTGCGTTTGTGAATGGCTGTAGAGTGAAACATACCGGGGTATTTATAGAGGGGCTAGGCGATTACTGTGAGCGCATTATCCGACGTGTGATGCGCTGGAGTGCTTCTTGTGGTGGAACGCTCAGATTGATCGCTATCCCGAGAGAGATTGCCTCCTTGATCTCCGGTTGCGGGTGCATTACCCGGCATGTGATGTGCTGGAGCACTTCTTGCACCTTGCATTATGCACACGTTGATTATTTCCCAGTTGAGATTGTCGTCCCGAGACTAATCCAATACGTATTCAGAGAGTGCCATCCAGAGCGTGATTGTTGGCAATAATAGGGTGTTCCTATAAGAAGTGTCCCTGCAAGAGGTGATGGTCACATCGGGTCAAGAGACGTTCCTACAAGAGGTGATAGTCATCTCAGGTCAAGAGGTGTTTCTGCGAGAGGTGTTCCCGCAAGAGGTGTCCTACAAGAGGTGTTCTCGCAAGAGGTGTTCTTGCAAGAGGTGCATAGGGGTTCCTGCAAGAGCTGACGGTCACCTCGGGTTAAGAGGTGTTCTGACTGGTAAAGCTCCTCGGGTCCCAAGGTGACGTATGTGGTATCAGATATATATATATATATATATATATATATATGATTCTGTTGACCTTCCCATTTCAATTTATGTTACCAAAGGAATTTATATATTTTTCGGCTTGGGAATCTATTTACCTCTTCACTGAGAATGACACCTTCGTGGACCTTCTAATATATATATATATATATCGTATAATGCGATTTTTGAATCATAGTCGCCCAACATAACTACTTTAGGATACATATATGTCTGTGATGAATTCTTGTGCGTATTGTAAATTAATGGATAGTTGTATTCGAATAATGTAATAAAAAATTTAGGATAAATATTGCGTTACTTATAAATATATGGATAGAAGTAGAGGACCATCTTGCCATCATTGTCATATGATCGTATAGTTACAGTGATGCATTGCATGCAGTTTCACGTCACCGTTGAAAATTTAATGACGATGTTCCTTTTATATACAGTTAAATATATATGGATGCACGGAACCCAAAAAATATTAACAAAATACCATGACATCATAAATATTTATTTTTCCTGGAAACAATATCTAAAATAATTATTGATCAAGGGAAATTGAAAAGGATATCCTAAAAAAGATTTGTTATTTTTACCTCCTATTTTTTTTCCTTTTAAATCGTTTTATAATTATATAAATGCCAACTCATAAAGCTATTGTTTCATGAAAGATAATGTTCTTTTAGAAAAACTAGTCCATGTCCATAGCCATATACAACTTAAAAAAATTGTTGTCCTCTTTCCATCAGCAGTGCTTTTTAAAATTCAAAAGTTGTACATATATTTCTTTCTTAATTTATTTATAATATAGTTTATTTTTCAATTTATTGTAAGATATGCTTGTTTTTTTCTCCATGTAACTGACCTCGAACCCTGGAGCTCATTCCAAAAATATATAATCTTAATATCAGTACTTGAGCTACAAGTTACTTACAATAGACATTATTTTAGAGATGATAAATAATACAAGACGAGAATTTATTGTTTTATCGAACAAATATTTGGCAAGCTCATACTTTATGCTTTAAAGATCGAAAAAAGAAAACCAAAAACAATTAATTTTATACCGTTGCCCACCTCAAACGGTCAAACCATCGGGGACCAATCAAATTCACCTCTCATTGGTATCCAATTTCATCCAATAAATACTCTCCACCTGTCAGATCTTCATTGGTCCTTCGTCAAGAATCCTATGACCCCGAGTGTACTATATAATAAAGCAGTTACTCTGATCATTCCTTACTTGTGTGCTCAGCTCAACAAAAAATGGCGCTAAATCCTCGCCGATTCCCCGGAAATCTCAGATCATTCTCCGCCGCCATTCTCCTCCTCCTCTTCCTTAACCATCACTCCGCCGCCACTGGCCATGACTACCATGACGCACTCAGAAAAAGCATTCTTTTCTTCGAAGGCCAGCGCTCGGGAAAACTTCCCCCAAACCAGCGGATCCGGTGGCGCAGAGACTCCGCCCTTGACGACGGCGCATCCGCAGGAGTAAATTCGTCACACTTTACTGATACATCTTACGTGCATTGAGATTTTTTTGTTTTGTGTTTTGAAAAATCTCCTGCGTTGCATCTAGGTTGATTTGACCGGAGGATACTACGACGCCGGAGACAACGTCAAGTTCGGGTTCCCCATGGCCTTCACCGCCACATTGCTGTCATGGAGCATCATAGACTTCGGCAGGAACATGCACACGGCAGGGGAGCTAAACAACGCGGTTGCCGCCGTGAAATGGGCAACCGATTACTTGCTGAAGGCCACGGCACACGACGGCGTCGTATATGTGCAGGTGGGAGACCCATTGTCGGACCACAGCTGCTGGGAAAGGCCTGAGGATATGGATACTCTGCGAACTGCTTACAAGGTTGACGCTAACCACCCTGGCTCCGACGTCGCCGGAGAGACAGCCGCCGCACTCGCCGCAGCCTCCATTGTCTTCCGGACACGAAATCCCGCCTACTCCACCCTTCTCTTGAATCGTGCAATTAAAGTAAGTGAACCTGTCTTTTGTCCCCCAACATTGACGGAAATAGATAAAAATAAAATAATACATCACGAGAAATTTTTTTGATATTTTCTGTCTATTGATTTCCTTAAAATCAGGCTTTTTTAAAATTAATAAATAAATAAATATGGTTTGCACACATATAATAGTTACTCATTGATTCATATAAACGGCAATTCGAATACGACAAAAATATGTGTTTTTAAGGACTGCTATCGTTTGGTGACACTAGGAAAATGGTTACTATTTTTTTTTTTTGGAAAATAACTCTATTGATAATTTTTAATCGTCGTCATCCTCCAATACTTTGTTTGATCCGAAGTTTCACCTATTTCATAATATTAATCATAAAAACAGGTGAATAAAATCGAACGGATTAATTGAAAAACCCACGAGTTTTAATTATTAATATATATCTGTACTTAATTGGAAGAAACGAGTTTTGTAAACAATTACATTCATAGTTTTTCATAATCAGTCGACCGATTATATTTATACAATCCATCACAAATAATTCGATGCAATTATCTTCGACTGGCTCGTTACAAATTGTGGGTGCAGGTTTTTGAGTTTGCCGATAGGCACCGAGGCCCTTACACTTTGAGCCTAGAGCGCGCGGTCTGCCCTTTCTACTGCGATGTCAATGGTTTCCAGGTAAAATTATTCTTATTAATCATGAAAGATACTAATTTTAGTGCAGTATAAATTTTAATTTAGGCCAAACAAATTTCATCTAGATCATTAAACTCGAAACAAGAGGGGCTCTTGTTTAACAAGATAAAAATACCAGCTTTATCCTCAAGGAATTTTTTTGGACTTGGATATAGACTTGTGATGTTGGTGACTATGATTGTACATAAATCAAGTTTTTAATGGGGATTATAACTTGGATAAGTTCACTATTTTCTTATAAGATGTTGCCAATATATATGTGTTCGTAGGATGAATTGCTATGGGGTGCGGCATGGTTACACAAAGCATCAAGGAGGAGAGAATACAGAGAGTATATAGTTCAAAACGAGGTCGTATTGAGAGCTGGAGACACCATTAATGAGTTCGGTTGGGATAACAAACACGCCGGCATCAATGTTCTCCTTTCTAAGGTTACAAATTAAAATCCCACACTTTTTTTTGTCTCAACTTCATTATGTTTAATTACTACTTAACCATCATTACATGTTTCGATTCAATTAATATAGGTTTAAATTTTGCAGCTTGAGTCAAATCAGATTTTGACATAGCAGTCCAACAATTGCACAGACACCATAACCGCATAACGTGCAAATAACTTTTATTAGTGTAGCATTGAGAAAATGACAGCCTAACTAGGTTACTTCCTCCTTTTGAATGAAAATGGAAAGTTGACAAAAACAAGAAGAGAGATTATATTAATTAGCGTACGGCTCTGGTTAATTATCACTAGTGCTTCTGCATGCATGTGCAAAAAGATCGATGGCTCTGAGCTGCGCAGTTACTTTTTACTGGAACCGTGGCTTCACAGTACTCTTTGGATCTGATGACACAGTTCCTTGGATTTTCTCATATATATAGTCGGGTTTCCTTTTAATATTTTTTATTTCAGATAAATATTATTCATTTTTCTCAATCAACTTCTACGCAGGAAGTGCTAATGGGAAGGGCAAATGATTTAAAATCGTTCCAGATAAATGCAGATACTTTTATCTGTTCCTTATTGCCAGGAATTAATTCTCATGCTCAAGTTCAATATTCTCCCGGTATGTATATGATATTAGTCAGCACTATTTTCCACTCAGAATTAACCCATATTGTTTTTGGTAAATTAAACTGATTTCATAATAACTTTAAGGGGGCTTGATATTCAAGGCTGGAGGAAGCAACATGCAGCATGTGACATCTCTATCCTTTCTACTTCTGGCATATTCCAACTATATGAGCCACGCCAATCATGTCATCCCATGTGGCGCGACGTCGGCCTCTCCCTTGCTTCTCAAGAGATTGGCCAGACGCCAGGTAAAATAACTCTTATATTTTTGTGTAATAGTGACACATTGTTAAGCTGATGTGTTATTGTCAAAGAGCAACGGCTAAGTAAATATGTGAAGAGCACAGCATATCTTTTTTGTCTATATCTACAATGTTTCACCTTTTTCTGTGATTGGCCAACGGTCACTGAGTCTACAATTGGATTGGCAATGATATTGGAATCGTGGAACTTCATCGAATCTAGGGATTCTTTTAACGGGGGATTGAATTTACCACCCGTCCCATTTATTTAGTACATTTTCTTTGTCATATAGTACATTTTTCATATTTAGTATTATTTCTCTACATTTTTACCAAGCTACCCATATTTGATTTACTTTTTTAATTATTCAAATCTTCGTTAAATAAGGACACAAAGGAAAATGTGTTGAAAAATTTATTATTTCGAATACATTATTAGTATGAGTAGTGGACGGAGGGATAATAATATCTTTGATTCAACGTTCTTGCTTATTCTTTGTGCTGCCCCTACCATGTCAGGTGGACTATATTTTAGGTGATAACCCATTGAGAATGTCTTACATGGTTGGCTACGGCCCAAGGTACCCGGAGAGAATCCACCATCGGGCCAGCTCGTTGCCATCGTTGGAAGCCCACCCTGATCGCATTGGATGTAAAGATGGGTCTCGTTACTTTCTGAGTCCAGCTCCGAACCCAAACTTATTAGTTGGGGCGGTTGTAGGTGGGCCTAATAGCTCCGACTCATTCCCAGACTCGAGACCTTTCTTTCAGGAGTCAGAGCCCACTACATACATCAATGCACCTTTAGTGGGTCTGCTTGCTTACTTTTCAGGCCATCCTTGAAATTTCAGACCAATCAAGAAAGCAGAGTGGTGGGCAAAGGTCACCCTCGCTAAGTACTATGTTAAAAAAAAAACGAAAAAAGAAGAAGAAGAAAAGTTTTAATTCTATATAATTGGTATGATGATATTCTCTGAAAATTATATTCCATCGGGCATATTAAGGAGGGTATGACTGTATATTCATGAGTATCTGCCATATACCAATGTATGTTTTCAAATAAATTACAGTTCATGCAGCCATCCAGGTGAATCTGATTATGATAACGTAGAGCATCCTTAAGTAAAAGACCATTGAGAGCATCTAAATTTAGGGGTGTGCATTATATATCGATTAAACTGAATCAGTCACTGAACCAAACTCACACCGCACTTTGGTCTGATTAATTTGGAAATTCAGTTTTATTTCAAGAAAACAATCAGATTGGCGAAATATCACTTCGGTTTTGGTTTTGAAAACTGGGTTAACCAAATGTTTTAAAAGAAAGACTACTCTTTTACGCTGATAATAATTTTTTCAAGCACTATTATCTTTTGCAAAGTTTCTATATTAGTTTTCTCTTGTATTTTATGTCGGTTGATTTTGAATCAGTTCTTGTATAAATTTCATTCGTTCGTTTATGCCAAAAAAAAAAAAACCTAAAAGTATTCAGATATTTCGACCCAGTAAAAATTACAACACAACAATTGCCTCGATGTGATTCTCCCAAGATAAAAAAGAGCCTTGTCTAGTATCACTTGGACAAAAGATCACTACTACTATTTCACTTGGGCACATTCCAACCTTCGCTCCAAAAGGACAGCCCATCGAATCAAGCTGTATTGGGGGGAATTTTTGGATGAGTGGCAGCATAGATGGAACAATTCACATCAGCTTTCAAGTGCGAAAGAAGGTGTTGCACATCTGGACGTAAATTTTCGGCTGCTCTTCCAATGAGAGCAAGGATTTCTGGTCGCGGTTTGCTGTTCGATTGTACAGGACCTCCTTGCCCTTCATAATGAACAATATGATGCCTGAAGAAACATTGAACCATTTACAAGAATAAGCTCAATGCAAACAAATATAATATATGGTATTACGTTATTAAGCACCACTATAATTGAGAAAATTTGAGAAAATGGTCGGCATACAGGAAGTCAATGATGTCTGCAATGTCTGGGGCTTCAATGGTTGCAGCTGATTGCTGGGAGTTCCTCCCAAAGACATCAACCATGATGCTTAAAAGCAACGAGAGTGTCTGAAAGATGATGTGAAATAATTAACATGAAGAAAATATAAACCAGAAATTAATTTTGTTTAACGAAACAAATGAACATAGTTCTCGCTACCTTGCTGAAGAGGTTGTGAGCATTAGCCACTCGAGGAAGCAATGGACTCATAATACGGAAAGCTATTCTCAGAGCAGCAATTGATGTCACCGGTCGCAGATGCTTAATGATTAGATGTGTTCCCTCAAGCCATTCTAGCGGGAGATTACTGAAGAAAGAATGCAACAATGCCACAACATTGCCTACACGAGAGCTAGTAAAAGTTATCCATGTTCTAGAATAAAAGGAATAATGTATAAAGGAAAGAAAACAAAGAAATTTACGCTTGCCGGGCCTATGAGGCCTATGATGACGATCACAGTGAACCGAACCAAATTTAATGTATTGGATGCTACAACCATTAGAAATGTTCAATTTGATTTTTTTTCCTCAAAATGCAGATTACTCCACGCAAGGTGCACAGGTTGTATGTCGCACAAAAGTCTAGCATCAACTACTTACAAGTAAGCAATCAAAACCATACTATTGGACTCCGGCAAAAATCTTGAGATCTTATTTCGTGTTGAGATAAATTGACGATGCAATAACTTTGAAGAACAATGATAAAGCACCTCAGGATGAATATTTTACGCAACTATGAACCTTGTAGACAGAGTTCAGTTGTAAGATGCATTGACATTGAGAATGGACTGCAGCGGATAAATTTGTGCAAAAATTCAAATAAATTAGAGGAAATTAAAGAGATGAAAAATCTCAGTAAATGATTTCTACAAAAGATGCAGAAAGACTCTAGGAACATACCAATGGCTGTAGAAGTGTTGTCCTGAGCAGCCCATGTTGGATCTAACAACGCATAGCTAACAGCAGATTCTAGTTCACCAACTGACCTTTTCCCATCAGCTAGCCACCAGCTCTCTTTTATGACACGTGCCGCCTCTATATACAGTTGAACATGAAACTCTGCAGGAAGCTGCGCTAAAAGAAGACCACATGCTTGGATCAACAAGCACGATAGTTGCTGGCATGTATATCCACTTCTCCAGACAAAGCTCGAGGAATTTATTCCTGAAACCAACGTAGTCCTGGTTGCACCCAAGGAATCACTGCTTCCGCCAGATGGAGATGTTGGCAAAACTGAACTTTGTCCAACTCCATTTGATAGAGCATGCAGTCCATTGCTACATTGAATCAGAGTCGGTTGTATGTGAACAACAATTTGCACCAGCGACGAGACAATTTGGGAAGCATTTACTGGAAGAGAAAGGATTTCTATGACAGCTGTCTCGAGGATTAGCTGGGTATGTGTGCCAGGATCTTGGATTTGATAGAATGGTTTCTGGCCCTCAGAGGTAACTGTTGGGACTGGCTGTGACGTTGCTTGAGGCTTATTATGGGGGGCTCGCACTGAACTGTTTGAGGCATCCCTCGTTGGTCCATTTTTGGAGGAGTTATTTAAAGGAGGAATAACATTATTCACCAAACCCAATAAAAGAGTGGCAAAGTAGTCCAGTGGTGGACAAATGGCTGCAGTAGATGAGTTAATATGCTGAGGGAAGGACTCCGAAAAGGGAATCTGTAACAAATAAGAAGAAGAAAGTTCAAGTGAATAAAAGGAAAGACTCCAGAGAAAATCAAGAAGAAGAGCCATCGTTACCTTTTTCACATCTAAAACATTTAATATCCTAAGGACCAGTTTCCCTGAAAGATGACCATAGAAATAGCCAAGTATATCCCGCACAAATGTAAAATTCAATGGATAGTAATGAAGGAATGTTGAATAAACTTGTAACACTCTGTCAGCAGCATCAATAGCCTCATTTTCAATTAATCTGTAGATGACTAGAGGGATCACTGGGAGCAGACGCATGGCGATATCATCAAAAAATGTTGGATACCTAGGGCAGATCAATGACCAAATTGCATTACTTAAAAAAAATGAGAATACAAATGGGCTGGAAAATTAAGAAGTTACAAACACCTTATATGGAAAATGAACCAGTAACAACGGACTTTTCACATGAGAAATTACAAATATGGAACATTTTAATTAAAACCTTAAAAACCACAGGGACTTGAACGGGAGGGGTTTGGATGTAAGAAAATTAATCTTCTAACAGGGTTGGTGAGATAAAAAGATACAAAGCAATATCTGTACTGCACACATGTATAAGCCCTTACCATAACACCTTTAGTGGCAACATCATACTAAAATTACCTGTCATTGTTGAATCACATGTTAACTTGTCAAAATTATAGATATTTTCTGTTATGCCACATACTATCTCGTGAATTTAAACTTGCAATAGAGAGAAAAATATGACGTCCTACGTGCTTTGGGCATCAAGGGTAGCAAAATGACTTTATTTTTTTTTTCTGTAAACTGATATGACCTATTTGCTAAAAATGTCCAACAAACTCCATTAAAATTGATGTAGACTGGAATTTTCTGTCCACGGTCAACTTAGAGTGATATAAACCCTACATTGGGAAGAAAGGACTCATCAACCAATCTTTTGCATTAAATCAAAGGTCAGCTTAAACTCTGCTTAGATCACTAAACAACATTCAAGTACACAAAATATTTTCACAGCATTTTCAAAAAATTTTATGGCTTCAAAAAACTTACCTTTCCTTCCATGACAAATGATTTCCCAGGGCCTTCTGCAATTCAGTGCGCTTGAAAGTTCCAGAAAAAAGCCAATGCTCGGGGGGGCCATGATTCATAAGATACAGTTTCACTCTTTGTTGCAGCTCCTTACTGTCAAGCAGGTTAATCTACAAAGAAATAACTAAACGAAAAATATCAACTGAAATTAAATACTCTTGCATCTCTGCAATACAGCAGATTTAACTCAAGAGGTTGAAATATTGAATCACATGAATTCAAGTAAATGTCTGACAAACCAACCTCTGATAAACATCTCCTTTTTTTAAAAATTCTTGAAAAAATACTCCACTAATCACCATCTAGGGACTACAGAGAAATATTGTTTTACAATAACTAGTAAAAGTTAAAAATAATAAGAATTAAAAATATTTAATATATACTTCGAGAGAATCAGACACAAATGAACCAGACTTCCTTGCTCATTTTCCTTAACCATAGGTAGGGTCCAGGCCAGTCTAAAGGCTCAGATAGAAAAAACTAGAAGTTTCTAAGATGCCTAGTTCTACATGTTAAATCCAGATGCACCCAACATGGACTCCTTGTTATGTTTGTGAGTACTGAATCATTAACATTGACAGAATAGAAATAATAATGAACACCGTGCTACAAAGTGGCACCACAACCCTCAACCAACATGCTTTCTCACATTAAAAACTGTCGCTGACAAAATATGAAAATTAGACAATAAATAATACTAGTTAACCTAATAAAGCTGCAGAGTTCTGAAACAATTGCTGTACTTAGATACAACTATTTCAGCATTACACAACATGATACAAAGAAGGTGTTCCGCTTTTCTTGATGATTCACAGGCCTATGATGAATCAACTGATGGAAGAGAATTGCAAAGCAATAACATGAAAAAGTTTGATAACAAACATACCACAATTCGCAAAGCGTGGGGGTCATCATCACGGTCAATTAGTGCTAAAAGTAAAATGTCCAAGGGTAGAAGTTCATGGGTCCAGATGAAGAAGGAAAGATTCGTGCATGCTTTCAGCATAAGATCCTGAATAAAAAGATGGGAACTTTGAACTAAAAATATTTGGTCTGCAAGTCAGCTACTGATATAACCACTCAAATGAACAGAACTGAAGGAACAGTAATATCACTCGAATATAAATAATGGGACTAAACGAAACAGAGAAAAATTTCCAGAGTATTTATACTAAGGATTTTGGTAAGAAAAGTGAAGTGATCGCAATTAAGAATCAATCCAGCTATTGAGAATGACGCGAAATTTTTCCTTCACCGCTCACCCAAAAAAGATTAAAATAAAATAAAACACAACACATGCAAATAACACATTCTTTTTATCTTTCATGAATCCTCCTGGGACAGTTTTAGCACACGAGGTTCAGAAAAATTAGGGCCACCTCATCAGTGTGTTGGCCCAATTCTTTAAAGCCCGCAATCTACAATATCCAAGAAAAAGATTAAATACAAGATATTCAACTGAAGGAGAATACCTGCAAGGATCGTCCACGCTGAAGTTCCAAGCTAAAATGATGCAGTAGGACATCCACCATTGTGTATATGTTAGCAGTCACTTCTTCAGGTGAAAACTCCCTCAAAACACGACCCTATACATCAAGGAACACATATAAGAGAGATGCAGAGACATTATCTGGAACATGAATGACATAACTACAAAATTATTTTGCCTATAAATTGATGAAAGAATATCTATCTTGGTAAATTAGGTAACTTACAAGATGCAAACTATTAATGCTCTCGGGGTGGCCATACATCAGAATCCATGCACCAGCGCAAAGATATTGGCGGTGCTGAGGAAAACTGTGATTAATATAAGTCATGACATAACTTGGATCGGCAGATGTTGAAAGAAGCTGTGTGCATTGATTAATCACAGTTGTTTCTGCCTGTCAATAGCTGTCAATATTTTAGAACAAGATATTGACGCCCCAAACTGTATAAGGTATTCAGGAGCAAAATTATTGTCACATCTAGAACGTGATTTAAAACTTCAATGAAGAGCAACATTTAGGAAGTTCAAATGCACTTATGAAACTGAATTATTTCATGGACATATTTTCTAGGAACTAAGATTACAAATATTCACTATAACAATATTCACTATAACACGAATCAAGGAGAAGAAGAGTTTCAAGATGATCTAGAAAAGCACCGACAACTTTTTACCAAGAATTATTTTCATTTCCGTGGAACATAAACATCAATACCACATAAGTTACCTGTTGCCAAAGCTGAATGGCCAAGCCCTTTTTATCTACCCTGCCAGCCAAGGCATCGCGTAAAATAGAAGGAAAATAGCGAAGGGTCTTCTCCGACCATGCATGTTGACTGGTGGCCAGTATCTGTTCCAACATCGTTTGGAGATATACCAGGTGCTCTACCTCTGGAATGCCACGAGTTTTGATGATGATAGCTAGGTTAATTACTGTTATACGGTTTAAAGTTTCTGTGAACTCAGTTGGACCCTGGAACAAGTGCATCGAGGGGATTGAAGATCAGTGTCATTGCACCAAACCAATTAATAAAACATAAACCATCGAGAGATTGTTTTCCACCTTCCCTTCCCTCTTCACAAAGAAAAATTCCCTCATTGATGATATAAGATTCATGCATAAATTTTCAGCTAGCCTAAAAATACGATGATCTCCCCGTTTGCCCTTCAATGTAGCCACCATTTTGGTGATATCATACATCAAACTTTTGCTCTTACCTTGGTACCTTGAACAGAAAACATACAATATTATTTGCCACAGAAATTTGGCTGCACAAAGAAAGTATCAATGCTACCAGGAAACAACATTAACGTCAAGCATTTCAAGATCCTCCCGAGTTTTGGACTTTTGGTCTAGGAAAGAAGAAATGGAGGATGGAGCCACACACGTGACCACACACTTTCAATATCAGGATTTTCAATCCCTTATCCCGGAACAAGATAAATAACACAGGATCATGTCAAATTGGTAGAAAGGTTGTTATGGGGAGATTTCCAGGTTTTACAACAACTGTGCGAAGCATTCATATTATGTAACAAGTACCAAACAACAATGAGCAAAGGGAAAAAAATTAAACGCATAATTAGAAGAATTGTCCAAAAAAATGCAACTAGGTGGGCTGAAGCCAGGGATGACAAGGAAGATAGTAGTTGTACACTTACAACCTTCACTAGTTGATTGCAGCTTGCAAAATCGGGATGCAGTACTAAAGAAACCACAAGGACCATTTGCTGCAAGCCTAAAACTATTTCCGTTCATCATTATGGCTCTTTTAAGATCATAGGATGGTTGGACATGTGGTGTATAAGTAGAAGCTTCTAGATTCTTCTAGTTCACCTGACTATTTGAGAGAGAGATTGTGGCAACACGCTCATCTACCACCAATTTCACCAATCTCAAGCGGAGAGTTTCAACCATTGTGCCAAGCCTTTTGGGATAAGCATATTCATTGAAGGACAAAATAAGTTTTTTTTTTAATTAGAACCGGTTGTCAACCCTTGATGCTTCTCGGGAAGAAGATTCAATTAGGGCATAACAGTATTCATTCCTTCGAGCTGGGGAAGACTCAAATCTCAATATGGTGGGTAATGTAATAGCCCAGACATGACCACACACATGAAAATGGGGGATTTTTAAAATGGTCTCCCACAAATAGCCATGATGAATTTTAGCCTGCCATTAACTTAATTTTACAAATAGCACAACTTCCAAAAATACCCTTTTTATCCTTTTTTTTCTATTTAGCGTTCCTTTGTATCATTTCTACATATACAAGAATGCATAAATATAAGTTCATGACTAAAATTCGAACACACACACACACACACACATATATATATATATATATCATGCAAAACATTTCCAATCAAAATTAATAATCATTAAAAGATAAAGTTGTGTTTTCCTTTTATATATTTGTTGGAGTGCAATAATTGCCCCTGCTAGGTATAGCGATCGAACCGTGGTGCTTGTGTTGCTATACGGTTTAAAAGATTGGAGTTGCACCGTTACCACCAGCTATAGCTTTTGGTAAAGCGGCAAGCGCTCGGTCCTACAATATTCAAATAATAAAATAAATAATACAAAGTATAGTTAATATAATAATTAATAAAACTAAAATTAGAACTAAGACAAAAATCATCATCATTTCTAAATATTTTGGTTATTCATTCTCTTTTTAATAGTGTTAGAATGAGAGGCATTAAAAACTTTTATCTAAAGTTGAAATATTTCACAATTAATAAACTGTGATTTTTGAAAAATAATTGCATGTCAAACCAAAAATATATAGAATCATTTATGATACTAAATTGTAATAATGAATTGAGATACAAAAAAAGGCAAACATGAGGTATTGTTTAAATAATATAAGACTGTATTACAAAATATTTAGTAAGGCTATTTCCAAAAATATAGGCTTCAAATGGGCTAGTACAAGTAATTTCTCAAAAAAAATTCCGGTAGTGTATTTGGTGCTGCAGAAGAGGTTTCAAACGGAGAAATGACAAACTCAATAGGGAGAAAATATAGTATGAATCCGAAATATTATTAATTTATAAATTGAATTTTTGAAACCAAGTAACAACCTTATGTAGAATATTAATCCTAGAACTGTACCAAGTAGGATACTAGAATCCTAATAAATTTATAGAATACTAATATTAATCCGAAATAAATTAATGCGAAGAACCCTAATATAACCAAAATACTACTCCTGAATCAACTAAACTAAAAGCTATCCAATTACTGCTGCACCATAACTGTTTGCCAATGCTTCATATATGGTAGATTCACGAAAAAGGAAATCAAGGTATAAAGCCTCTACTTCCTTTTTAGGACTATAGTAATTACTTTAATGGGAGTCTCGTCAATATCTCAACCTATAAACATGGGAAGATCAGAGAGTTATATGAGGATTTGATTTTATCCTTAGTAGAGGTAAAGATAGATTTTGTATATATAAGGTGTTGAGATAATAAAAAATAAATCAAACATTTTCTACACATTGCTAATATATTGAAGGATTCTGTTTAATAGGCTTCAATCCAACCATTGAGGCCACAGGTAGAAAGAGATGAAAATCTAACAAGAAAATTAACTGCCTCTGATTTTGATGATTTTTTCAATCGATGGCCTCACAGCAAGATAAAAAAAACTAAAGATTATGAGAGAATGGCGAAAAGATGACACAATCATGACTCGTACATATTCAAAATAAAGGTAAAAAGAGGAAGAAATATTGAATTTCATGTCAATTCTTGTAAGGATGTTTCCATGTTCTTGCTGAACACCGAATGTGCATTTTCCAGTACAAAAACACTGGCACATTTTGCAACATAGATTACAGTATGCCTTAGTTGCACACTAGCTCTCTTGATCTCCATTAGTGTATACTGTACAAGCTAGATGAACCACCAAAAACTTCTGAAATAAAACAAGCAAAATACTTCACCTGTATACCGATAGCAACCGGTAGTTCAGAAGTTCAAAAACCAGGAGAGAAGCAGCAGGTTTGCTAACTGAGGTTTGATTCCTCTGGGCCAGAAGCTGCAATTGAAATTCTAAATTCAATGGCAGAGTTAAGCAAGTAGAATAAAAATGTGAGAAACTATAATGGGAAATGACAAAATAAATCATATATACGATGTTTGTTACATGTTAATAGTAAGGAAAAAAAGTAATCTAACAGATAATAATCAATCTTATTTGACTAGAATTCATTAGAACCTCGCTATGAAACCAAGGCATCTAAACACACTATCTTTCCAAAACTTCTTTTGTTCATCCCTACAACCAGATTATTGCTTACTATATTCCATTTTATTCACGGCATGCATAAGAACCGGCCACACACACAATAGTTGTTGTCTCAAAATGAAAAGCTATGCCAAAAAAAAGAAGAAGAATCTCTATGTTCTCATCATAGCTCATGCCATGCAATAGTTAATTGGAGTCATGTGACTGCTGATTTCAAACATCTTATGAAGAAAATTCATTAGCTACAGTGATTACATGTGTTGATGAGACATCGAGCAGTATATAACACCTGCTGGGACAGATTGGGCATACATTCCAACACAAGAACAATGGCATTGTGATGCGGAAAATGCTGAAGATACTCATAATCAATGTTTTCGAAAAGACTGGTATTCATATCTCAATCTTCCCTCAAAATTCAAATGGCCTCATATTATCTTCTTCTTCTCACAATGTTTTTAGCCTCTTGCCATTTTTGACCCCATTTTCCACCTCAGTTCTACAACCAAGTGAAAGAGACTTCAACTCGTTGCAGCGGTTATTGTTAGCACTAATTACGGTAAGAAAAGCTCGATCATAGTACTGCGGCTGACAGGCCATATTGGGAGCTCTCTTGCTGATCATAGACAGCTTTCATTTTTCACTATCTATCTCAACATTTGTCATTTGTTTCCTTTGTCTTCTTTGCTGAGTAAATTTATAGGGTAAAAATTAAAATATTTAATGTGACTAGACTGAAATATTATAATGTTCCTAGATAGTTCCTTTTGATTCGGATAGAGGTTAGATCTTAAATACACTCAACAAATCCTATGTATATTAGTCATGCGAAGTAGTCCATAAAATTCTTGTTATAGATTTTCCTTTCCAAACAGTGATTCACGTATGGAGGGCGTTGGATGAATTTTCTGATTTTACGGTTCACACACTTGATAACAATGTTTAAATGACCAGATTGGTGATCAAACCGATTTGACTTAAAGTAGTGGTCAACTAGTGGGATTAGTTCAACCGGATGGTCAACCGGAACACAATTATATTGTACAAAACAATAATATTGTACACAGCTATCACAGGATCTTTAGGATCTTTTTGGGATTTTATCATATATTCTACAATATTATCTATGATTGTACATTAATTAAGCAATCTGTTAAATTAGGTAGTGTAATCTGTTAATCAGGAAACTAGTATAGATTAGAATCTTTAGAGATTTGATGATATCTTTGTAGAGATTTAGTTGATTTGTTGTATTCTATTTAAAGTTGTAAGCTTCCATGGATTAATGAATAACTTTTTCCTCTCCAATTTTTACATGGTATCAGAGCTAGGAGGGTCTCTTTTACCTACACACAATTCATAATCTTAGTTCTCGTTGTGTGTCTTCTCTGGTTCATCATCTCTCCCTGCTATCATGCCTAGTAAATCTACTGTTTCTGGGGATACCACGCCTGAGAAGCTCTCTAGCTCCCTGCTATCATGCCTAGTAAATCTACTGTTTCTGGGGATACCACGCCTGAGAAGCTCTCTAGCGTATCCATCGCTCCTCTATCCCGGAGTGATATGTCGTCTCTACAAATCACAACCCACCTTCTGAATGGTCGTAATTATCTTCAGTGGGCACAATCTGTAAAGATTGTTGTCTGCGCTCGTGGAAAGCTCGGCTACCTCACCGGCGACCTGCCCCCTCACCACCGATCCAGCGTACCCGACTTGGCTGGCCGACAACTTTATCGTTCTTGCATGACTTATTAATTCCATAAAGACACACATCGGTCGACAATATTTATGGTTCCAAACTGCCAAAGAAGTGTGGGATGCTGTCCGCCGCATGTATTCTGACCTGGGGAATACCTCTCAAGTTTTTGAATTACGCTCCAAGCTAAAGGAGATCAAACAAGGCTCCCACTCTGTCACCCACTATTTTTCGAAGCTTCAAGAGCTATGGCAGGAGCTGGACTTGTTCCTCGAAGAATCTCGAATGTGTGCCGAATACAGTGGTCACATGCGACACACCCTCGAAAGAGAAAGAGTATTTGATTTCCTTGCTGGCCTTAACAGAGAGTTGGATGATGTTCGAGGACGAATTGTTGCACGTGACCCTTTCCCGTCAACCGATGATGCATTTTCTGAAGTTCGTTGTGAAGAACTTCGGCGAAAAGTTATGCTCCCTGATTCCTCTGTCTCTGAGGTATCTGCCCTAGCCTCCATAAAAAATCCTGTCTCCGAGGCATCTGCGCTAGCCTCCACCAAAAATTCCGGCCAACGTCAGGGGCGACGGCCCTGGTGTGATCACTGTCATCGACCAGGCCATACTAAAGACAAATGTTGGGAGATTCATGGCAAACCAGCAAATTGGCAATCCCGAAAGCAATCTGACAGTCGCAACTTTCAAGCCCACTCTGTCCAGGAACAACCTTCCTCATCTCGTACCTCGACCCCCTTCACTGCAGACCAACTCGAGCAAATTGAGAAATATTGTCATCTTCTGCGGGAGACTACCCTCAATCCTCCTGCCGTGTCATGCTCCGTAACTCAATCTGGTATAATCTACTCCGCTCCTATCTCTGCTTCTTCACCCTCTTGGATTATTGATTCCGGCGCATCTGACCATATGACTGGGGACTTTAACTCTTTATGCTCTTATACTCTTGTAATAGTGATATGACAGTAAGGATAGCGGATGGGTCCCTCTCCCGCATCCATGGCATTGGCAACATTAATGTTTCCAGGGACATCATTTTAAAAAATGTCTTTCATGTTCCCTCGTTAAAGTGTAACCTCATTTCTATCAGTAAACTCACTCGTGATTGTCATTGCCGTGCTAATTTCTCATCTGGTTCATGTTTTTTTCAGGACCACCTATCGGAGAAGAAGATTGGCAGTGCTAAGCTTCACGATGGTCTTTACTACCTTGAGAGTTCGTCTTTTGATAGTCCTCAGCCCTTGCTGTCCTGTGTTCAGCCTAAGTCTAGCTTATCTATTCAGGAAATAATGTTACTTCATTTTCGACTAGGCCATCCAAGTTTTCCGTATTTATCTCGTTTGTTTCCACTTTGTATATCAATAAGAATTTCAGTTTGCTACGTTGTGAACATTGTGAATTAGCAAAACATACTCGCACTCCCTTTCCACAAAAGACGTATACACCATTTGTACCCTTTTCAATTATCGACAGCGACATATGTGGGCCATCCAAACAACCTACCCGCCATGGAAAAAACTGGTTTTTAAACCTTCATTGATGATCACACTCGGGTTACATGGGTTTATCTCCTACAAAACAAAATCTGACAACGCGACCATAACCTTCATTGATGATCACACTCGGGTTACATGGGTTTATCTCCTACAAAACAAAATCTGACAACGCGACCATATTCCAAAACTTCCACAAAATGATCCAGACCCAATTTCACGCCAACGTTCGTACTCTCAGGACTGATAATGGTAAAGAGTACTTCAATTCCATTCTCGGTGATTACCTTACGCACCATGGCATTCTTCACCAAAGTTCTTGTGTCGACACCCCACAACAAAATGGAGTTTCCGAACGGAAAAATCGCCATTTGTTGGAAGTGGCCCGTGCCTTAATGTTCACTATGAATGTGCCTCAATACTTATGGGGGGATGCCGTTCTTACTGCTGCCTATCTCATTAACCGTTTACCTAGTCGTCCACTCAACTTCAAAACACCTATCTCCCTGTTGCTGGCGTCCTTCCCTCACATGCCAGCATCACCTAAACTCCCGCTAAAAACTTTTGGGTGTACTGCGCTTGTTCATGTTCACGACCATCGTCGAAGTAAACTTGACCCTCGGGCTATAAAAAAAGTTTTTCTCGGCTACCCATCTACTCAGAAGGGGTATTGTTGCTACTGTCCCATTACAAAAAAACCTTTGTCTCCCGTGATGTCAGCTTCTTTGAAAGTACTCCTTACTTCCTTTCACCCACGTCCCTTGGCAAGAATACAGAAACTGCAATCTAGTGGGATCCAACACCTCTTCTCGGTGTTCACTTGGATCCTACACCTGCTTCCTTTACCGATGACCCTGAAGTCAGTGAACCCATTTCTCCAAGGCATCCATCACCGGGAGTGCCAGTCTCCTTCCAGGAATTGAAGGTCTTCTCAAGACGTCACAAATCTCAGGGTGTTAAAGACGTCGTGACTTTTCAGCACAACCATGAAGCTGAACCGATAGTGGCTTCACACTCAGGTACTCCTCCTAATCTTAACCTTCCTATAGCCCTTAGGAAAGGTACACGCACATGCACCCAACACCCCATTTCACACTTTATCTCCTATTCGAAACTCTCCCCATCCACTCATGCTTTTAGTTCAAAATTGGATAGTACTACCCTTCCTAGATCAATCCAGGATGACATGGCTGTTCCTGAGTGGCGGATTGCTGTGATGGAAGAAATGCGTGCCCTCAGGCAGAACAATACCTGGACCTTAGTCGAACTACCCAAGGGGAAGAGTGTGGTTGGATGCAGATGGGTGTTTACTGTCAAGTACAGGGCAGATGGCTCAATCGACAGACACAAAGCACGTCTGGTTGCCAAAGGCCTTACTCAAACCTATGGTATTGACTACACTGAGACATTTGCTCCCGTGGCTAAACTTAACACCATACGTATCGTCCTTTCATTGGCCGCAAATCTTGATTGTCCATTGCATTAGCTTGATATAAAAATGATTTCCTTCATGGGGACCTGGAGGAGGTAGTTTATATGCGCCAACCCCCTGGATTCGATAGTCCGGAAACTCAACTGGTATGTAAACTCAACAAATCCCTGTATGGCCTAAAACAGTCTCCACGTGCCTGGTTTGACAAATTCTCTAAGGTCGTCAAGATGTTGGGGTATAGTCAGGGGCAAGCTGATCATACGCTCTTTGTCAAACACTCCAATCTCACATTACTGTTCTCATCGTGTATGTGGATGACATAATTGTTACAGGAGATGATAGTCATGAAATGACTAATATTAAGCTAATGTTAGCCAAGGAATTTGAGGTCAAAGATCTTGGACCTCTGCGATATTTCTTGGGTATGGAAATTGCTAGGAACCGGAAAGGTATCTCTGTCTCTCAACGTAAGTATACCTTGGATTTGTTAGCCGAAACAGGTATGTTAGGCTATAAACCCAGTCGCACACCACTTGAGCTGGGGAATAAACACGCACTACTTGAAGGCAAACCAGTGGATGTGGGCAGATACCAAAGACTTGTCGGGAAACTTATCTACCTCTCACACACACGTCCCGACATTGCCTTTGCTGTTAGCCTGGTCAGTCAATATATGCATTCTCCTTGCCAAGGACAGCTCGATGCAGTTTACAGAATATTGCGGTACTTAAAACTTACACCCGGGAGAGGCCTGTTCTTTGCAAAAACCGATGATCGTTCTGTTAGTGCATTTACAGATGCAGATTGGGCTGGTTCGATCTCAGATAGGAAGTCAACCTCTGGATATTGTACAATGGTATGGGGTAACCTTGTAACATGGCGCAGTAAGAAGCAATCGGTTGTAGCACGTAGCAGGCAGAAGCTGAATATCGAGCCATGACACATGGATTGTGCGAACTAATTTGGATCAGACGGGTTATGCAAGAACTGAAGATGGACATTCCCCATCCTATGCAACTGTTTTGTGATAATAAGTCTACCATCAACATTGCTCACAATCATGTGCATCATGATCGAACTAAACATGTTGAAGTGGATCGACATTTATCAAAGAAAGCTCGATGCAGGCCTCATCATTGCTCACAATCATGTGCATCATGATCGAACTAAACATGTTGAAGTGGATCGACATTTTATCAAAGAAAAGCTCGATGCAGGCCTCATCATTATTCACTATATACCAACGTCCAATCAACTTGCAGATATCCTTACGAAGGGATTACCTGAACAGAATCACGAAGTACTTGTGGGCAAGCTGGGTCTTATCAACATCTACGACCCAGCTTGAGGGGGCGTGTACACAACTATCACAGGATCTTTAGGATCTTTTTGAGATTTTATCATATATTCTACAATATTATCTATGATTGTACATTAATTAAGCAATCTGTTAAATTAGGTAGTATAATATGTTAAATTAGGAAACTAGTACAGATTAGAATATTTAGAGATTTGATGATATCTTTGTAGAGATTTAGTTGATTTGTTGTACTCTATTTAAAGTTGTAAGCTTCCATGGATTAATGAATAACTTTTTCCTCTCCAATTTTTACGAATATAATATAGTATAGAAAGTATTTTAAATTTTGAATTATCTTAAATGTTATATGAATGATAAAAAGGTTATATTTATCAAAGTTTATAATACAAACAACATAATAACAGAAATATCAAATATAATTATATCTGTTTTCAGAACAAAAATAAATAAATCAGATTAGCTCTGGGACTACTAAAATAATATTTTTATTAAAGTTCAAAATCCAAATAATTATATATATATACATATATGTGTGCGTGTGTATGTGTATGTGTGTGTGTGTGAATATAATTATAACCAACAATAAAATTTAAGATTTTAAATATAAAAACAATTAACGTGACCCGGTTCGACCGGATTTTGACACCGGTCCCTCCGGCTATTGACCGGTTTGACCAGAAAAATAGTTTATGCCTGTGGTTCGATCGGACCAGTATCCAGCTCCCTGTCAAACTAGCCAATCCGGTTTGGTTCTGAAAAACACTGTTTGAATACAATATTTCAGACCCTTAAAATTGAGGTCTTGTGATCATCGAATCTATGCCGAACTTTTACAAATAATTAAGTTCCCAAGACACATTTCTTTCTGCATGATTCAAATATCTTTACAGAAAACACTTTACGACAAAATGACATTAGTCTTGCTCTTCTTATTTTAATTTGGAAATTCATTGATCCTATCTACTTTCTGAAGCTAAGTTTATTTATAACAATTACGGGACACTACAACACCATAACTTCATTAATGAGTAAAGGCTTTCAGCAACGTCCAATATACAAACACTAATATCAAATATCACACATAAAAACATATTCCCTCAACTAGTAACCAAAAGGCAAACAAAACCGTTCAAAATATTAAGAGTGTGCGGTATCATACACACATGAATGACAACAAACAAGAAGATATCTAGCTCAAGGTATCATATTAAACTAAAACCAGTACAACATGGTGACTGTATCGTAATTCATTCTTCCTGCAGAACCAATTTTGCCATTTATTTAAATGTTCACATAAAAAATGAAACAATAAGCCTCATGTTATAGTTGAAAAGGGAAGTCATTTAAGAAACAAGAAAGGCTAGCATTCAGTAGGTGGAATGACTTTTATTAAATTTTATATATAGCATTCAGTAAGTGGAATGACTGTTATTGGAATTTACATAGAAAGGGCGAACTGGAAATATTTTGATAAGAAAAAAAACTTACAGTCAAGAGTGAACGGAATAAGGCGTGAGGAGCAATGATGAGCACTCTAACATATGTTTCAACCATTGCAATGCTAGGCACAATCTGTTGCAAAAGTCATTGTATCAAAATAAAGTCATACACAATTACTCATTGACAAAAGTATGATTATCACAAGGAAATTATAACCAGCAACTAATGAAAGTAGGATCAGCATCACGACAATGACTACGATGAGGTTCCATGTATATGCAATCCACATAATATACCCACTTAAAATACAAATACAGCGTTCTCGAGCAATCTTGCCGATGTTAACATATTCATATTTTTTTCTTAACCCAGTGTTGTAACTTGTTGCAGAAAGAGTGTACCAGATGCATGTGGATCAACGTGTGGGGGAACTAATGAACTTGCAAGAGACGGAGATAAAAAAAGTAAAACAATAATTTACCTGCCCTGAAAACATAGATTCTTCCATCTGATATACCAGTTTCAAACATAAATTTATGGAGAAGCCAGAGATTAATGACATGGGCACTGGGCTAACTTCCTGCATGACCATCAGTCTCTCATTTGACTGTAGATTTGGTCCAGATATTACCTCTGTTACTCCAGCAGAGGTTAACCAATTCATCACAGTTTCACAAGCAGGCTGTGCCATGGTATAAGAGACCACCCAAAACATCCCAATCGATCTTTCATCCATATTCATGTAATCCATGATCCTTTCACCTAGTTTTTACGCCCAAAGTAAAAAGGATGTGAGAAATTAATCATTTCAAACTATAAAATTTTATGCCTTTCTCGGCAATATGGGCTCTCAAAGGCTGAGCCACAAATTTTTCCCTAAGTGGCACAAAAATATGAATCAAGGGATCCTCAAAATTCTCATACCAACAGACCCAATCTCGACTTCATTACTATGTAAACTACTAGTTGCCTTCAGATAGTCTCTCTGCCTTTTATCATCACCATGCCATCAAGTCTTCTACCACTTTCTATAGTTCCCTATTTCCCATGTCAGCTAGCAATTGCAGCGAAATTATTCACATAAGCAAATAAAATATTTTTCAACATTTCAACAGTTAAGCCTCCCTGTGATGCAAATAAAAGCCAGCATATTTATCTTCAGTTTCTCAACTGCTTGAGAACAAATCCACAGTCTCTCATATAAGACTAGCAGCAAAGAAATGACATCAGTTTTGGAGTTGTGGAGCCTGGCCAATAGGTATCGCCGTATGTGGCATAACCTAAGCTACAACCATAATGGCAACCTAATTAAGATCATGGATCCACCTTTGTTTAGTTGCCTCCACCATTCATCTATTTGCTTCCCCTTTTGCAGCTGCTCATTGTTCAGATATTCTCTGGTAGACGTGTTTAATGTCCAGATACGTAAATTCTGGCAACTGCTAATGAAATCCAGTAAGATACTTTGGGGGTTATTGGGGTCAGAGCTTCTATCTTCTTTATGAAATGAAAGGATTTTTCTGGTTGTCTCCACCTATTAGCAGATTGAAATAAAAAGTTAGAATTATAACAGAGTATCTATTACTATCTGTTACTATCTATTAAACCAAAAATCATAGATAAATTGAAAGGGTACAATTTCTCGGCAATAAATAGTGTTAAGAATGATATTGGACCTAACTCAATATAGAAAACTAGCTCAAGGGGGAAGTGTCCAAATCCATATATATTACTCTCATGGACTAGATTCAACAAATTTGGGACAATAATAACACACCCCCATGACCAAGAATGAACTTTAGTGCATGAAGTTTGAAAGTCCAGGAATAAACATCTAGAACGGGTGGCTCAATAGTGCAGTCCAACATTAATGGTAGCTCTGAGCACTGATATCGTGTTAAGAATAAACTCATACCTAACCCAACCCCAAAAGCAAGCTTAAGGGGGGAGGAGTGTCCAAGTCCATATATTACTCTAAGGAAACTGATGTGGGATAATATCTAATATATAGATCAACGTGTCCTAATATATTTATCAATTGAAAAGGAATGTGAATGTTCATTAAATTTCACTAATAGCGGTTATGAAACGCAATTACATCCTATCAAACAAGTTATCTAAAGCTCTCTGCGAAGATAGCCAGCATCAATCAAACAAAACCATGCAAAAACATTTGGAGAATTCGTTAAAGTTAAAATAATTAAAGATTAAAAATAAAAATCACTAAAAGGAAGTGTAGAAATATATTAAAAACTTATTAACTCAAAGATTTTTAATATCAGAATATAGAAAACATATGGTAATATAAAGACAAAATAAATCTGTTACTATCTATTAAGTGAAGTATGTTCGGTGTGGACAGTGAAGCCAATTTAGAAAATCGATATTCCCTCAATATTTTATTTATGCACAAGTTAATCCTCACTTCAAAATGGAAAAAAGCTCAATAAACAGTCTAAAACACACGATAATCCAATTTTTCCCCAAAAAAGAGGACAATTTCCACACTAAATCAGTAATCAATCTAATGCACACGTTAATCTAATTACACAAAAATGGATATTAACTCATTAAAAAGTCATCAACAGCTTTTCATAGGTTAATCCAAATAATTAATTCAAACTTAAAACCTACAAAATCCGCAATTACTAAAACCAAGTATCTCTCATAGTCCTAACCGTGAAATTCTACTATGCTTTCTCAGCTTAGTCACATAATTGATTGCTGCGGAATACAACTGGTATGAAAAGAGAAATTTCCTTATCCGTGTTTTAAATAAATATCTTCATTATGTGAGAGTTTTTATTCTATGTTAAAATTTTGGTTGTGTAAATTTTTCCTCTTCAAAATAAGCATGAAGGTCCAAACAACCAAATTGGTCCGTGGTATGGCTTTCAGATTTTACCAGATTGCCCCTGCTTTACCATGCTTTTTATAAAATAATAATGATATCATATATTATTTTATATCATGTAACCATTCTTACTCCACAAATTAATTACTGATATTGATAAAACTAAATAAAGTTTCAGACAGAAATAACTATATAAGCACGCAACACGTGCATGAAATGGCTGGTATTAATTAAGAAATGGACACTATTCTAGCAGTTAGGAGTCAAAGATTATAACAAAATAGTTTTCCAAGCTTAACAAACTAGCGATAATAATATTCAATGAGAACATGAAATGAAATTGAACCGTACAACCATAAAAACCTCTTATATTCAAAAGGCAAAAGGTTAATACGAAAAAAACATGATAAGCACCGGAACACAGAAATCAACCTTTCTAGAGTCTGTGTTTAAAGCGTTCATTACTAGCTCAACCCTTATAATTTGAGCAAGCAACCATGTAACATGATTTGTCTTGAGAATATGTTGATCACCACCTTGAAGCCGTGAAACCAACTTGTCCACAAAATCAACAAAATCAATGCATCCATGTTTCATGAGAAAAAAGAACACATCTGAAAATATGAGCCACTCCTGCCAACAATTCACTTCTGCAGATTCATAAAATGAAAAAGTTACTAGAAATAGGTCCATTCAACGATGTAAAATATCAACATGCGAATTATGTCAAGATTTCCGAAAGGTAAAGTTCCAGAGAATTTCTTTGGGACAATAACATAGCAACAAAGGGTTAACTCTAACCGAAGAAGCATACACAACTCCTCAACTGGGAATAAGCATTTAACTTTATTGCAGAATATTTTCACACAGTACAAGGAATTATAACCCTTCAACAATGCACACTTTAGCTGAAGCTCATTTTCTCAGCCATGAACTCAACCTACTTGCATTCTGTCAAGATAACGAATTTAAAATATCATTGTAAAAGGTGATTTTAAAGCAAATACAATGAAGCACTAGAACATTGAAGAAACTAAAGAAATCTTTCCTGAATTCGTCAGCTTCAGCAATTCAACGATCCTATCAATTGTTGCTTCGCTAATCATTTCAGAAGTAAAAACTGCACCAGGCGTAGGCCCCTGTGATTGATTCCTATGACAAGGTGCCAAAAGCAACACACGCCTCCACCAATCAGGAGACGGCGTGTTGCGAAATGCATGCCTCAAACATCTAAGTGCTCGATCCCAGTCAAGACTCCCTCTCCGGATGGATGCTGCAAGTTCCTATTCCAGAAATAAAACAAAATGAAGCAACAATCAATTGGGAAATCTGGTTCTATAATGTTCTGCTTAGCCAATATATTATTCAGTAGGAAATTGACAAATCCATTTTGTTGTTGGCTTCTTTACTGAAAATACTTTTATATTTCAATTAAGGGAAGGCCCTATAAATTAGATCCAACTCCAAACTCTACGATTTCACCACGCAAAAGAGTCTCTCAAAGGCTGAAGGTGGATACTTCATTTCATGTTAATAAAAATGGTCGAGGACGCAGTACTCAATCATAACAGAAGATAGCACTTTAATTAATAAATTTTTAATTGATCTTTATTGTACACAACTGTGGACTGCTTGATGAAAACAGGTTGTGCAGTTGTAAATGTATAACATATTTTAATACAATCCAAGTTTTACAACTTTGTTGCTAGCAAGCAGCACAATTGTCCATGTAATAAATAGATTGTTAACAGAATAAGCCATGTTGATTCACAAGGAGATTAGTATAGATGTCACTATATTATACACATCATCATTGTCAGAAATAAAAGTGAAACATGAATCTCATCCCTACGATATGAAACCCTGAGAACAGACTGATTATCTCATGTCAGTAGGTATCGACTTTTTAAATACCGTAATGGCTGTATAACTATAAAGAATTTGTTTCTATTTATTGAGAATCTCTCGGACTAAAACCACTCACTGTATAAGAATTCTCTTCAATTGTTAATAACCTCTACATTAACTTTTGCTAAGCCACAAACCTTTTCAGCGTACATTCCATTATCGAGAAATGAGGCGAACATTCCAGAACATTATCCAAAATGGAATTACCTCTCCATGCAAAGGTTCTCCAAGAACACTTGGATATGTAATCGGAGAATATCTCATGTTAGTCACTGGTTCGCCAGATACATTAGTAGTGGCTTGGGGAAGAAGTCGAGGAGTTCCAAAAGTAGGGCAGTGAAGATGCTGGTCTAACATTTGCATGTGTGTTGCCATCATATCTCTCCTTCTATGAATCTCCAGAATAAGTGTAAAAAATGCCTCGTCATCTGGTATATTGTCGATAAACTGTAAGCCACTACGAATTAGTTCGTAAAAGGGCACACGGCATCTATTATCATCAACCAACAACCAAATCACATCTAGACAGCTGTGTAACCATTCAATTAGGGCTTTGTCAGGTTTCCATAATCTTGCGGAATCAAACTCATCAAGCCCTGTTTGTTTTTTATCCCAGTTAACAAGCCAATTCAAGATATGATAAAAAATATCTGCATGTGTGACAGGTTTCAGATCAGATTCAAGACCGATCAAAGCTATTTTGCAGGACAATTGTCGTAGACTGCTTAGAATCGATAGATTTGCTCTTGCTGACTTTTGGCTAGTGTAAATACCATCATTTAACCTTATGGGAGATCTTGTGGCACCAGATGATGGCTCGGCTGCTGACTGGGGTGGGGAACCAACACCAAGAATTGAAGGAAGAGGGGATACATGATTTGATGACGGAAAGTTCGTGACATTAGGAACTGCATTTGAAGATGGCAAGGTCCCTGGATGTGATGAGGAGGCAGAAGTAACAGTTACCACTGTTTGACTTCCCTGACCAACGGAGAACTCTGCAGAAGACACGGAAGAGAGAAGACATGGCAAGAAAGTATCCCAGTTTATGTATCCTATTTCGCACAAACTATGTAATGCAAAGAGCAGAAACTCTGCCCTTGGGGCATGACTACAACATTGAATTACTAGAGATATTAGGACAGACTCTGCTACCGCACGTAGTTGTTCATGGTCCTGAGAAAAGATTCACAGGATCAGCACAAAATATATACCTGATCAGTCAACCAAACGACATCACGACGTTAACAACAGTTTAACATCTCAAGGCTCACCGGGTACTGGTTCTGAATTTTCTCAAAATCAAAGAGGAATTGTTCATTAGGAGGAGGAAGTTCTCTGTTGATTGCAGTGATGCGCTTCTGCGTCTTGTTCCTGTACTTTACATCTGCTGAGATCAATCAGAGGAACTTTTGCACAAAAATAAAATGATAGCAGAAGGTGCCACTCCACCAAAAACAAGCCATATCACACTGATTAGATATGCAAGTAAACGCCATTTGCAATCCGAACCCAGTAAGTCGTCTAAGTGAATAAAAAATCCTTTATACTAGACATATTCTTTGAATCAGAAGCAAAGCAAAGACAGTTTTAAAGGCAATCCGAGTTAAGGTATCCAAACTCGTTTCGATCAATAGAACCACCATTAAAATAGCACTCAAATTCCAAAAGAAAAATATATTTGCAAATGATCTTAATCATAAATTCACCGTCTAACGTTCACATTATGTCTACCTGCAAAATGTTGAATTCCGATTTTCATGTCTTGAACCCAATAATTCAGTGTGATAGCATCAAATTAAGAATCACATAAGAAATCAAAAACATAAATTTAAAAATCCCAGACATGAAAGCCACCATATACAGCTGCAATCGATCGTAAACAATCAACAAAAAAAGACATAAAAAGAATACATGTTAACTTACGGAGGTTCCCCAACTGCTTCATCCGATTTCTGCCCTGAACTTCTCTGCAAAATAAAAAAAAAATCAAACCAAATGACTGCGGCGAGTGTAGAACATCTTCGTTTCAGTAATATAGTACCACGCCTAAGTAGAGATTGAAGAGGTCGAGTATGGCTGGGCGAGCCGGGTGGAATTGGTGGGCCCAAGAAGACGAAGAGGCACGGTGTTGCTGGACCTGGGCGGCGCCGGCGGTGCTCTGCTGCTCCATGTCGGATACAGGCTGGGTCGATTGGCCCGGTGTTGGAGCCCGCAGCATTTGGCACCTTTAAGCAACACTTTGAAAAAGCAAAATGTTTACTAATGTAATAATATGGAGCATAAAACCGGTGGGTTTAAGCCAATTCTAGTTTCCCCTGACCATTTCTAATTCATGGATTGCCCTCCTCTTCTTATGTAACTATATCACCATTATATTTTAGTTCTTTGAATCTTGACTATTTCCGTGTAAAAGAAAATGGATAGATCGTACAATGTTAAAAATTTATTTTTTTGGTGATAAAGTAAAATTATTATTCGAGAAATATTACTCTTAGTTTTAATAAATTCATCATTTTTGGAATCAAACTTTTATGCTTAAAGATTAATAGGATATAATCATATTATTTTCAACCATTTCACTGAGTTATATGTATTGATCAACTGAGTTATATGTATTAATCCAATTTCAAATCAGATTGGATTGATATCATCTATATAATAAACCGTATATTTTAAAAGCAACTAAATGATTCGTTGGGCATGATTAATTCTTGAATATTTTTTTTAGAAAAAAAATATTTAGATTAAAAACATATACGTGCAAATTATCTTATATGGTGGTTGCTAGTTATTTTTAACACCATGATCGATTCGATTTGTTAGCTTACATAAAGAATGCCTCTATCTTTTATATTGAATTCATTAGGAGCAATTTTACACGTAGGTTTTTTAAAAAACGTTGAATAAGTTTTGGTCAGGTAAAATAATCAGGCCTCGTGCTCTGAACAGAGTAAAAACACCAAAACACATGCGGAAGCTATCAAAAAGTGGGTAAAATTTTCGCGTTTGGGCCTGACGGTTTAAAACATAAACATTAAAATACCAAGATACTCAAAATAGAATCCCAGTTTACGAAAATCACAACAACAATCACAATATAGCATAAAACAAGTATCAGACTCCAACAATCAAATACACCAACGAAGCACAGGGCATCTCCCCGACTAACTGGACCGATACATATAAATATGTTATACGCTACTGGGATACTCTAACCACCTCCAGGAGCACCTCCAGCTGGGCTAGCTCCCCGACCAGCTGAGTAACCTGAACAACACAACAGGCAAGGAAAACAAACCAAGCCCCAGAGGGACATGGGGTCATAAGACATGATCGTCATACAACATCTATGAATTATAAAACTATTTCGAATTTGGAGCATAACTTGTTAATATATTGGCCCTAACAAAATAAAGCATGCCATCAAGGCGAGTTAACTTCCGTTCTTCTCCCAACACCAAACCACGCAGCCATTTCATCGTCACCATCGTCATCACCGCCAGATTCAAGATACTCAGTTCTTTCATGAAATAGGTAAGAATTAAATCTGTCGGCATCATCCGTTGCAGCTCGAAATTTATTTCCGTTCTTCTTACCAACTTTCATTCTCCACAATTCTTGCTTTCGGATATCCCGGGACATGTCACTCTTACCTCCAACTACAGGGAAGTCTATGATACCAGGTACCTCGTTCCATGAGCTTAAGCTAATCTGATCTTCCTTGTCGTTCTCGACAAATTCATAGGATTTGTGACAGCTGTTGTCCCTAGTTTGTTTATCTTGTAGAAACCAAGGATGTGCTTGATAATTCTCTACCGTATTTCTCAATCGTTCAGACGCAGTATCAGTAGCATTAGACATGATTGCTCTCTTATGATCACATTTCAGGCAGATCATATTTTTCCGGAAATTGATGTAATTACACCTGTAAATACTTATTATTTGGAGGAAGTGCATTGAAAGCATATAAAACCTCAGATAAAAACTAATAATGATAATTTGCTTGTGTTGATTTTGAAGCGACAAAAAGAAACATAAAACTCTTACGATTCACATTCCCATTCTCCGGGATTGAGGCGCCGCTTTGAAGGCTTCTCCTTACACATCAAACACCTAGTATTCCTTGCAAAGTTCAAGAACTTGCACCTGCAGAAAGTTAATGTTAGGAACAGAAAATTGCTATTGATATTAATCTGGAAATCAGGTACGCAATGTTTACAAAAGAGATCCTCTCCCGGAGGTAAGTGCTCCGTACACTCCTTCTAGCTTTACTAGTGTCAGTGTGTGAATAAGAAATTGCATGCTCGCTAACTAACTACCACTACCCCATATAACTGTTGTCCCCCCTCACGCTTTCCCCACTCCTGCATTCTTCTTTCTTCTAGAGTAAACTACTGTGATAGCGGGCTTCTCCTTCTCCCTGTGGCCCATTGGATCACTGTCCAGTTGATCATTTCTAGCAATGGGTCTAACAATACCCCCGTCTTCAAAAACAGCCTTGTCCCCAAGGCTGAATTCAGGAAATTGTGAGGTGAACGCCGCGATTTCTTCCCACGTATCTTCTTCTCGTGGCCTGTTTTTCCAGTGAATTAGAACCTGTTGACCTCTTTCCCCATTGACTAATTTAGAACGCTCCGCCACTACCTGTTCTGGAATAAATTCAGTACTCAGGTCTTGTTCAAAACTCCTAGGCAAATACTGTGAAACACCCTTGTGACCAACTGCTCGTTTTAGACAGGAGACATGAAAGACTGGGTGTACTTTGGAACCAGGGGGTAATTGAACCTTGTATGCCACTGCTCCAACCTTCTGTATTACTTCGAAAGGTCCATAGTACCTAGGGGCCAGCTTCTGGTATATTCTTTTGCAAACTGATTGTTGTCTGTGAGGGCGCAATTTAAGATAGACCTGATCCCCTACTGCATAAGTCACTTCCTTCCTATGAATGTTCGCCTGTTTCACCATCCGCTGCTGTGCTCTTTGCAAGTTATACTTGACTTGTCGCACTAGCTCATCCCTGTCTGCCAAGTCTTGTGCCACAGCCGCCACTGCTGTTTCTTGTGGCCAGAATTGGATCAGTTTTGGTGCCTTCCTGCCATAAACAATTTCAAACGGAGTCAGTCCAGTAGCTGTATGGAATGCGGTATTATACCAATACTCTGCCCAGTGGATCCAGGAAGCCCAAGTTCTCGGTTGCTCTGATGCAAAACAGCGGAGATAAGTTTCTAAACACCGATTTAGCACCTCTGTTTGACCATCGGTTTCTGGGTGATAGGAAGAGCTCATCTTTAGCAAAGTACCCTGCAACCTAAAGAACTCTGTCCAGAACTGACTCATGAAGATGGGATCTCTGTCGCTGACTATGGTTTTAGGCGTACCATGTAATCTAGCTACCTCTTTTGTGAAAGTTTCTGCCACTACCCTAGCTGTGAAAGGATGCTTGAGAAGGATGAAATGTCCATATTTGGAAAACCGATCGACCACCACCATTATCACCTCATAGCCTCGAGATTTAGGTAGTCCAGTGATGAAATCCATGGCTATATCTTCCCATATAGCCGCTGGAATTGGTAACGGTTGCAAGAGCCCCGCGGGTTTGGTTGCCTCATACTTCTGTTTTTGGCAGATGTCACATTCTGCTACAAATCGTGCTACATCATCCTTCATTCCTGGCCAAAAGAAGGTGGTTGCAATCCTTTTAAAAGTTTTAAGAGCACCTGAATGTCCCCCTGTCGGTGTAAGGTGCGCCTCCTTTATGAGTTTGACAGGCCATATAGACTTCCTGGGCACTACGACCCTTTCCCTGTGTAACAGAACTCCATTGATCACTGAATATTGCCCCTTCTTGACAGTTCCTTGTGACAGTTCGTGAGACAGCTTGCTCAGCAGAGGATCATCACTGATTGCTTCCATTAATTCCCTGTGCTCAACCCATTCTGGCAAGGACACTCCCTTCAATTCCAATTCCTCTTCTCTCCTGGACAAGGCGTCGGCTGCCCCATTTTGTAACCCGGCCTTGTAGCGTATTTCGAAATCATACCCCAACAGCTTCCTCATCCAGTGTTGTTGGTCGGGTGTGGCTATTCGTTGTTTCAATAAGCTCGTCAATGATCGGTGATCCGTCATCACTATAAATCGTCGGCCCAACAAATACGGGCGCCAGTGTTGAATAGCTAAAACTACAGCCATAAGTTCCTTTTCATAGGTAGATTTGGAAAGGACTCTTTCGGACAGTGCCTTGCTATAAAAAGCCACAGGCCTCCCTTCTTGAGTTAAGACTGCTCCCACCCCTTTGCCCGAGGCATCACAGTCGATTGTAAATTCTTGATTGAAATCAGGCATACATAAAACTGGAGCAGTACTCAAAGCTACCTTCAATTGCTCAAACGCTGTTTGCGCCGCATCACCCCATAAGAAACTGTCCTTTTTCAACAAGTCTGTCAAAGGCCTTGCAATCTTTCCGTAATCCCGCACAAACTTTCTGTAATAACCTGTTAGCCCCAGAAAACCTCGAAGACCTTTTAAAGTTACTGGCTTGGGCCAACTCTGTACTGCTGCTACCTTCTTGGAGTCTACTGCCACCCCCTGTCCTGATAATATGTGTCCAAGATACTCTATCTGCTGCAACCCAAACTCACATTTCTTTTTGTTCAACAATAAGCTGTTAATTCCCAGAGTTTCCAACACAGTTTGCAGATGCTCCAAATGTTTCCCCCAGGTTTTACTGAAGATTAATATGTCGTCCAGAAAGACTAGCACAAACTTTCGTAAGTATGGTTTGAGGACCTCATTCATCGTAGCCTGAAATGTGGCAGGGGCGTTCTTCAAACCGAACGGCATGACGCGGAATTCATAGTGTCCTTCGTGTGTCCTGAAGGCTGTTTTATGCACGTCGTCGGCTTTCACTCGAATCTGATGATATCCCGACTTCATATCCAGTTTAGAAAACCACACCCGCCCCGTGTAATTCATCCAGAAGTTCGTCTATCACTGGTAACGGGAATTTATCCGCAACAGTAATGTCATTTAGCGCCCTATAATCGACGCAGAATCTCCAACTGCCATCCTTCTTTTTCACCAGTATAACGGGGCTGGAGAAAGGGCTGCAACTTGGTTGTATCACGCCAGACTGCAACATCTCGGCCACCATTTTTTCTATCTCATCTTTCTGGTGGTGGGCATAGCGATAGGGCCTAACTTGAACTGGACCGGAGCCTTCTTTTAAGATAATGGCGTGGTCCTGTCGCCGCGGCGGGGGTAGTCCCTTTGGCTCATCGAATAGCTTCCTGTGCAGTTGTAACAGCTCGTCAAGTTCCTGGGACAGGCCCCTAACACCTTCACTAATATCTGTCGCCTCAGCACTCCATAAAAGCCCGCAGAACTCGACATCAGTCATTTTGAGGAGGGATTTCGTTGAAATAACCGATCTACACAGGCTTGGGTCCCCTGTTAATGTGACGACATTCTTCCCCAGTGCGAAACTCATTCTCATTGCCTCCCAATTGACCACCACGTCTCCTAATCTGCGCAACCAATCCACGCCCAGAATCAAATCCACGCCGCCGAGCTCAAACACATACCCATCGATCTGAATTTCGCATTCCCGAAGGTCCACTATAAGTCCCCTGCAAATTCCCTGGCAAGAAACCTTTCCACCGTCTCCCAGGCATACTCCGAACTTCACAGTATCGTCCACGTGCAACTTCAGATGTTTAACCAACTCCCGGGATACAAAATTGTGGCTAGCACCACTGTCCATCATCACGACCACTTCATTTCCCGCGACTCTACCCAGCAACTTCATCGTTTGCGGTTGTGTAATCCCCCCAATGGAGAAGAGCGGGAGCTCCAGTGTGTTGCACTCATGAGACACTGGTTCTGGTCCACAAACCGGGTCGCAGGAATCTTGCTCCAACTCTACTGGTTCTTCATCGTCATCCTCCACTAGAAAAGCCACCTTTAATGATTTATTCGCGCATCTGTGTTGTGGGTGGTAAGGCTCCCCACACCGATAACACAGCCCCTTCTCTTTCCTGCTCAAATATTCCTGGTGGGAGAAAATCTTTCCTTCCCGGAAACGCCCATTGTTCGACCGATTGCCAGTGGTTGTTGAATTTGTCGCGACTGGTCTGGACATTAATCTAGACCCCGCGTTGGTGTTTTCTTCGTATCGCTCCAGCGGTTGGGTTGGGTCAACCTTATATCCCCACCGATCATTGAGTTGGGCCCTTCCAGGCCTGTATTGCTCTGCGGCGGGTACCCGGCCCACTACTGTTTCCACTGGTCGCTTCCTTACGTCCCAACGCTGACTCGTGTATCCGTCTCGCGACGTGTGTCGCTTCGTTGAGCACGTCAGTTCTTCTTCAATGCTCCTTGCTAAATCCATTGCCCGATTTATGGTTCTGGGAACATGAGTCCTCAACCTCAAACGTAATTCTTCGCGAAGCCCACTTTGAAAATAGCCGAGGCACTGCAGTTCCGGTAAATCGCCCACCTGCGACAACAGGACTTCGAAGGCCTCGATGTACTCTTCCACCGACCGATCCTCCTGTTTCAACGAAGCCAAAGATTCAAAAGGATTAGTTGCCTTCCGGCCACTGTACCTGTTGATTAACTCCTCTGCGAAGCGCTCCCAGTTCCAGTTGGGATTTCTGGAACGTGCCCACTGGAACCAATGCACCGCCGTGCCCTCCATGCAAATATGAGCTATCCTCAGGCGATGATACGTCGGGGTTCCATGGATTTCAAAGTATTGCTCCGCCTTGCTCAGCCATGCTATCGGGTCAGTACCATTGAACGCAGGGATCTCGAATTTCCGCATAGCAAATCGTAAGTCCTCCACGCCTTCTCCTCTGTGTAATCTGTTTGTTTCCTCCCATTCCTCCGGCGAATAATTTCCCTCTCAAGGCTTCTCCTTACACATCAAACACCTAGTATTCCTTGCAAAGTTCAAGAACTTGCACCTGCAGAAAGTTAATGTTAGGAACAGAAAATTGCTATTGATATTAAGCTGGAAATCAGGTACGCAATGTTTACAAAAGAGATCCTCTCCCGGAGGTAAGTGCTCCGTACACTCCTTCTAGCTTTACTAGTGTCAGTGTGTGAATAAGAAATTGCATGCCCGCTAACTAACTACCACTACCCCATATAACTGTTGTCCCCCCTCACGCTTTCCCCACTCCCGCATTCTTCTTTCTTCTAGAGTAAACTACTGTGATAGCGGGCTTCTCCTTCTCCCTGTGGCCCATTGGATCACTGTCCAGTTGATCATTTCTAGCAATGGGTCTAACAGCCACAAATACAAAGTACGGTTCAATATAGGTGGTCAAAAGGACACGCTGATTGACAGGTATCCAGTGGGTTCATACCTGGTATACAAATCGAGATAGAAATACCCCAGTAGTTCACCAGAACTCAAATCAAAAACTGAAAAAAGTTGCACGTCTTGATGCCAAACATCTGCATCTGCTACTTCCTCAAATCTTAAGCCTGCGTCATGGAGAAAATTGGAAGATTGTGTATCAAGGGATGAAAACGTGTCAACTATTTACACTTTAGTAAAAGTTACAAAGTATTTACCAAAAAGTTCCTGGCACATTTTAAAGATCCCTGATAAAACTAAAGCAACGGGGAAGTATTGTCTAATAACTTCAAAATCCAGATCAAGTTGCTGTTCTTTGACCCTCTTGACATAGTACTGGAGGTCCTCAATTCCAAAGGAAAGTTCACCCTCCTCTTTTCTCTAAATTACAAGCATATTAAACCTTAAAAAAACTAACAACCATTTTTAAGAAGACAAGTTTTCACAAATGGTAATAAGCACGACCAACCTTCAATTCTTTTAACAGAGAAAGTTCATTTGTTGCCAGGTCAGTTAAGCTTGCAGAAATTTTCTCTAAGAACTCGAACACCTAAACAAAGCAGAAGCATGGATGTAATAATAACACAACACTTGTATGATATTGATTGTAAAAAATCATGTTGTATGAAACACGAGAGAAAAGAAATTCGAAAAAGACACTCATTAAGTTATTAAATAAAACATCTAAAAGGAACGGGTCAGCTGCTTGACCCATGAACAGAAACTTATGACGTCACTTCTAGAATGTTTCCCCTGATATCGACTTAAAAAGTAAAAGAAAATGACAAAGGTGAACTTGAATAACTAGCAACCAACTGAAATATCAGGTCAAGAAACAGTTACTTTTTCCAGTACAAACCTTTGTTGATGAGCTTGCCATTCTATAATCAATGGCATACTCTGCATAGTTTGCATAGCCAAGTAACCTGGCAAGTTTATGCCGCAACTGGATCTGGAGGACAAGAGATATGATCCATGTAAATAACTTGTTTGAGCTAGAAAAATAATGCCAAATTTTTACGACACCAATCTCGATTATATTCTCCATCCATAATAGGATAATGTAGGACCTCAGCAAGGAAAAAACTGTTGAAATTTCATTGCAGCTCAACAGTATGAATAATGATAATGCATTAAGTTCATAATTTTTTAATCCTAATTCCTAAGGATTCTCAAGTAAACCTTAAAAAACACTTCCATGGCCAAGCATGACATATCTTTCATTGGTTTCTTGGTTTATAAACAGTCTGGAACCGAATTTCCAAATAATACCCACTTCAGAGGTATTATATGATTAAAAAATCCTCATATGCCCGATATTCCGTGTAAGTTGCAAAAGACAGTAACTAACAACAAATTATCAAAATAATGAACTATTTTGCAATCCAGAAACTGTTCATCATCGAATGTTGTCACGTGAAGATCAATAGAACAGAATATCATTTATTGATACACCTTTGATGAGTTATATTAAAAGAACACATGTGCAGATGAATTTCAGTGACCATAAACAGAATTTATAGGTACAGATTGAATTACTAAACATTACAAAATACCAGCTTTTGCAGTACAGAGAGATTGACTTCACATCTCTGGCCATAAGCAACAGCTACAGACTTCCTGATTGACCCTACCTTCAAGTTTTTACAAATTTGTGAGGCATAAAAATTAAAAAGACAAATGTAACAAAATGTAGTGTGAGCAGTGTATAAATAATTGAAAAAATTGAACTGCTTATTTTTTCCAAATGTTTAATTAAGCTCAACTTTTTTTTTCAAGTTTTGAGTTTTGAGTTTGATCTATCTAAATTCTTGGTGACCAATTTCCTATAACAGACATCCACATAGATAATATACATATTTAACCATCACTAGTATGTAGATCATGGTCTTTCTTGTCTTCCTAACAGATATCCAACCTTTTCCAACCTGGCATCCAATCAGAGAATGGTTCGTACTTGATGACTCAGAATTCTTTAGGTTGCATGAGTGGCAATTTGATTAATAAATCATAACACTAGAATCTGTCGAAATTGTGCACTTCAAGGATATGGCAGCAAAATAATGTCAAAGTAAATAGCAACAGTTGAGATATTTTCAAAGAATTTCACCTGGCATAAATCAAGGATTGGCGACACATGATGGCTTCTCAGCATTATCTTGAATTTACCATTTTCAGCTTTGTCCAAAGTCTGCATATAAGACATACGGATTTCGGTGTGTCACACAGTGAGACCACAGAAAGGAAGGTGCACTAACCCTGATTTTAGAATCAAGAAAGCATAAAAGAGTTTGCACGGTATTGATTACTTTATTAACATACATTGTATGGATAGAAATTTTGGTTTTTGATATTGTATAATTTGTAATATCTTCTGTTCAAACTAACATTCTTATAATTTGCATTCAAATGATACCAACGAAGGGAAAAGAGGCCACACAATACTAATTATTCAGATTCAGATTGAAAAGATCAAACTTGATAGTATGAAAGGGCGGACCTTAAGAAAATCTTGAGGTAAACCAACTAGTTCCAGTTCATGGAGAAGAATAAATGAATTGTCATCATTTATATTTTTGATGTATTGCAAACTTAGCTCATCAATTTGCATCCTCAGCCGCTGTAATTCCTCCCTCTTAGTGGATGTGAGATTTAATCCATTCCGTTCAAACTCTCGAACCTGTCACTAAATTTTGAAACATAAAGACTTGACTGACAAACAGTTTGATCCAAACAAGATGCACGAAACATCAAAGATGGACTTCTTTATATCTTGTGTGAAAGAGAGGAGTTAAATGAGGAAGACTAATCTGCATAAAAAATATTTCCATGTCATGAGAGGCTTAAAAGTTTTCACTTTCAAAATGATGATGCATCCACAACACGCAAAATGGGGTTACTGTATTACATGATATACAGTAACATGCATCAAAAAGAAAAAAAAATAACATCAATTTATCGTAACAGAAAATCAACTCGGATCAACCAAACAAATTTGTTGATAAAAAGTATTAACATAAAACAACCACCACCAAATTTATCTCATCTAAATGGGTCGGCCATATGGAGCATTATTTGCCAATGTGCTCTATCCCAAATAAACGTCCAACTATTCCTAAATGACTTTATTCTGTTTTATCTTTGCTAACCATGTCTTTTTCAGTCGCCCTTGTCGTCTTGTTAAACTCTCACAACATCCAACTGGAGCATCTAGCAGTCGCTTAAGGACATGATCATATTATCGTAATCTTGTCTGAGGGACAACATAAAAGGTAAATACAAATAACAAACAATTTTTTAAATTTTTTTCAAGACATGTTTGGATGGAAGATTTTAGTGACTTTGAATTCAAATCCTTAAAACCAATCCACAAACTTGATAAAGTGACTTTCAAATCTGGACTTCAATTTTAGTTTTCTTGAACCGAAACTAGATATTTCAATTCTAAGTTTTTTATGTACAGGACAAGTTATTCCAAAACTCAAAATAGCGAAGTAAATTTAAATTCATTATTCCATAAAGGCCACCTGAAAAATGATATAAAACTAGAATGTCACTGATTCACTCTACCTACCAATAAATGATTGCATCTTGATACAATAGACAGATCTACATTTGCCGACCACAATCAGATGAAACTCTACTAAATGAGATAATGATGAATAAATTAAGCTAAATGCAGAAGTAAAAAGGATTCAGGAAAGCTGCATCAGGGCTGTAAATAATTTGCTCCTTGGTTCATACCAAATACTCTGCAAAGCGTTTAACTTCAGGGCTCAGCCAGTTCCCCTGTGCTACGAAAGTTCTGACAACGCGGTAAACATCCTCACGCTTACTACAAGAACAACATGGACACGACTTAGCATTCTGTAACAAAAAATTACAACTACCAAAATGAAGCCGAAACAAGATTTTTGAAAAACAGAAATTTATCTGGTATTGTCCATATATTCCAAACCCGGTTGAAACAATCAGCAGGACTGCTGGACCCAGTTAAAGCTAAAACCTCCTTAAAGCGTCATGAATATCAGCACAAGATAGAGTTACACTTCATTTTTCATTTTCTGAAGGTCGCGAATCACCTTGAAAATGGGATCTGTAACACCTTATCAAGTAATAAAATAGAATTTCCCTTTCCGGAAGGGGATAACTACAAGATTCGAGTTCTCTTAGCAGCAATTTAAAATTCAGGACCTATAACCATTGGCAAAGCTTTAAAACAAGTTATGTGCTCTCAGTCTTCTGTTCCCAGGACATGCCTATTTCCTCAAAAGTAATAAAAAAAACCATATGATGAATGGGGATATCACATGGGTAGTTTACTTTCATGTTAAACTCAGGCCAGGGGACAGAACGTGACTATAAGGTAAACTAAAAGCCGTTTCAAAAATTGAACCAATTTACTCTACAGTTTTACAGAAGTTGCCACTTTCTTTATGCATTTGATCAATCCACTTTAAAAAAAATACATATAGAAACAATTGACTACTCAGTAATAGTTGAAGACAAATAATGCAAAACCTGCATGTCGAGATATGAGCGTCAATTCGTCGCTCAGCTTCACCACTAGCATTACGAATATCTTCAGAGCTGGATACTAATTTTGGGAACACACAAGATTGTATCAGAGGAAAATGACGTGCTTCTAGTTCAGCTAATGGCAGAATAGCATTGGCATAAGTTACCTGTGGTGCCATCTTAAATTAGTAAGTGAATGTGATTCAAAATCTGAAAACGGTGAAGAAATGAAAGGTCAAAGAAGAAATATACTCAGGAACCAGATGGCAACGTTCCTAATATTGCAGCAGATACAATAGAAAATGAATGACAATTAATTGGATTGGTTTGTGCCAGGCAAAAATTTCAAAGTTGGTTCTGATTGGAATTCCAAATTGCAATCAGATATTGCAGCAGATACAATAGAAAATGAATGACAATTAATTGGATTGGTTTGTGCCAGGCAAAAATTTCAAAGTTGGTTCTGATTGGAATTCCAAATTGCAAAACCATCAAAATTAAGTTACAAATTTAACAATTGTATCAAATACAGAATTGGAGCCAAGTTGATAAAAGAGAAAGCATGTTAAGATACCTTGTCCAGTGGAACTAAAGCAACAGCATCGTGAACATCCTTAGATTTTGCAACAATGTGGTCTGCCAATCGCAGCATTTCCAAGGCAGATAAATTCATCCTAAAATTTGATCCAGGAACAGCTGAAATTTGGAAAAATTGTGTATTAAAATAAAAAGAAAAAAGCCAAGTCTTCATATAAGTTTTTTTTACCTGGTCAAGTCTTCATATAATTTTAAACAGACATGGTTTCTCTTTTTTCAATAAAGTGAGAAGACTTGGTTGCAAACTACAATACTGGTGAATCCTCAGTACACTGGTTCAAAGCCATATTAGTTGGAGAACGGCACATAATTCTAAATGTTCAGACTTCATAGCATCGAACACTGCAGAGCCAACATAAAATGATCCAGCCAATTTGTGTAATCGAAGAAATCCGCAAACTGATTTTTATATAACAACCCCGCAAATTGATTTTTATAGAACAAACTTTCATACATCATGAAAACTCAAAAATCAAATAAAACAGCTCTCCCCGTATTTACACCGAAAAAAAGAAGCCAATAGCATCAGAAAGTGCAAGGCACTCACAAATTATCAAACTAAAATCTCCAAATTTTATATGAATCAAGAACTCTGAGAACATACTTTTAGTCCCCAAGAAATTCAAGATATCAAGACCCTCAAATCGGTCTTCCATATTTACACTTTAAAAAGCCAAGAACATAAAAAAGTTCCTAATTTTGAACGGACACCCGTCAATTTTCAATAACTGATTTTATACACAGAGAGCAATAAGAGCGGATTTTCAGTCTACAAGAAGATTACAGGCAAACGAAAGGCCAACTCGCATAACGCGAACAAAGAAGCCATTAACATCAAAGGATGCCAAGCCTGCGTACTATCTTGAGAATAGAACCTCAAGAAGTGATTTAATGCCCCAACAAATATATGAAAACAAACTTCAATATAGCCAGGAAATTCAAAACAGTAAAGAAGGGGTCAACTCTTGAGTCGTAATATCTTAAAGGAACTCGGAAAAAGAACACAAACTTCAAAGAACGGACTTTCACACCAAGAAAACTCCCAACATCTAAAAATCTAACACATAATTCTTGAGCTCAAATATCCGCAACTTATATTGCATTCATCCAAACCCATACTTTTTTTCCTGCGACTTTTATAATGGGTATTGAACGCAGCAATAGCAAAGTTGACTGCAACGGCGACAAGAGCAGCGGCTCCAGTTAAAGCAATTAGATTCCTCCTCCCTTTCAACTTCCCCTCTGTCTCCATTCCTTTTGAAGTTCACTTCTTGGTCAGGATGAAGTGACGGCAAATGCGAGGGAAATGAAGGCGGAATACGTAAAAAGATGATTGAATTTTCACCAAACTCTAAAGCAAAATCACGTCTGCTAGTCCTACTCCAAGACAAAAGTCCCCACCTATATCCGTGCGGGAATTCATATTTGTATTTGTTTATTCTTAACAGAAAGTTCAATACCCATTCACTGATCGGATTGGCTGTACGAGATATTCTTTTTAGAGAAAAAGTAGATACCTTCAAGGCCCAATTCAGTTAGCCCAATCCAGAATACCTTTCAAGACCCATTCCGGTGAGCCCATTCTTATTTCGACTGATTGGTTCAGAGTCATCGCTGTTTCCACGACGTTTTTCTTCAAAAGTTCCACTGTGGCCAGACGACGTAAAGGGATTCACACGCCTGTCTCTTGATCTGGATTTTTCTGTTCGTTCTATCGTGTATTTGTTAATAGCAAATAGAGCTGGTGGTAATCGCTGAGATAAAGTTATTCGTGTTTTTTACATTGCACTTTTTTACTCGTTTTGTATTTGTAATCCGGGGTTTACTGGAGATTGGAAAATATCCTTGGTGATTGGAAAATATCCTCGCTATTTGTTTTATGGATAGCTTGTTCTGGGAACTAGGAATCTGTAGCAAGGGAAGGATCGGACTGAAGGAACATGGATCAAGAGCCTGTGGATGTCGTCAGTGATGGGTCCGAGGAGGGTCTCCATTTAGAAGTTCAATAAGAAAGGGATTGAGCTTTGGAAGTTGGAAAATGGGAATAAGATGTCTCATATTCTCACCAATAGTCTGGGATAGAAAGATTAGCAGATCAAAGTAAGACCATCTCCGAAGATAATAATCTACCATGTCAACCTCCTTTAATAAATCGTTACCGCCAATCATTAATGTTAACCCTTGTAGCAAGCTTCTAATAACGACAGATTTTAGGGAGGTTGAAATTTCAGAAGAATCACTGATTGGCTCATCCACATTCTGATTGTTAGATACACCTTCTGATACATATTCTTCTCCAGTATGGTCTAATTACCAGGAAACTGGGAAAATCTACAATGACAATGTACCTACTGCTTGGACAACAAAATCCTCTCGTTTGGCAAATGATGTTGACTCTCCAGCTGACGAAGATGAGGTTTATGATAACGAATATATGCCAAAATATAACAGGAATTTCATTTCTGATCAGCCGAAGTGCAGGGACTGTGGGAAGGTCCTCTATGTCTGCCGGACAAGTCAGATCTTTCAGCAGAGATAGTTACCATGACACTATTGACAAGAATGACGATATTGAAGTTGATGCTGATCCAATTCATAATTATCATAGTATTGGGTGTTGACCACTCAGAGACAGAATTTAAGGATGATCATGGTTCATGCGGTACACCAAAGCCAGCCACATAAAGAAGTTTTAATATGCTTCAGGGTTGCAGAAATGTTGATGAGTTTGAGAGATTGATAAGATAGATGAAGGCACGTACGGAGTTGTCTTTAGAGCTAGGGATAAGACCACTGGAGAAGTTGTTGCTTTGAAGAAGGTTAAGATGGAGAAAGAAAGAGAAGGGTTTCCTTTGACCTCTCTTAGGGAAATAAACATTCTTCTATCTTGTCATCACCCCTTCATTGTGGATGTTAAAGAAGCAGTTGTGGGGAGCAATCTTGATAGTATTTTTATGGTCATGGAGTACATGGAACACGACCTTAAGGGATTGATTGAGACAATGGAACAGCCTTTTAGTCAAAGTGAAGTGAAATGTCTCATGCTTCAGATCCAAAGTACTTGCACGATAACTAGGTCCTTCACAGATATCTCAACATCAAATTTACTTTTAAATAACCGTGGAGAGTTGAAAAATATGTGATTTTGGTCTGGCTCGTCAACATGGGAGCCCGTTGAAACAATATACACAACTGGTGGTTACTCTGTGATACAGGTGAGCTTATTTTACGCATATTTTGTTTCTTTGTGGCTTAAATAACAAAGGAATTGATTTTCTCCTGAAGCAGAAGTTGCAGGAACCCAAGATTATTTCACACGTTTCACAGCTTTTCTTTTTCATCTTTTTAAATGCAAACTAAATTATAATTTCTCTTTCAGAGCGCTGGAACTTCTCTTGGGAGTTAAAAATATTCTACAGCAGTTGATATGTGGTCTCTAGGATGTATAATGGCTGAGCTTTTATCAAAGAAACCATTGTTTAATGGGAATACCGAGGTTGAGCAGCTTGACGAGGTATATCTCTTCAGTCTGCATTTTTGTAGTCAGCAATTGTTACGAGGTGTAGTGATATTATACCATTTGGTCTGTTTTGCTTGCAGGCTGTGGCAGATATTTAAAATCCTTGGCAGACACCCACTGAGAGAATGTGGCCTGGGTTTTCTAAAACTCCCTGGACTGAAGGTTAACTTTGTCAAGCATAAGTAAGTATTTGTATTATGTACTTGATCATTTGTAAACTTTTACCTCAAAATTCATGCTCTCTTCTGTTTGTTAGTGGTTCTCCAGGCTTCCACTTTTGGCTTTTGCATAGCCTTTCCGTCGTGAATGTCTCGTTTTATACATTCCACAGCTTCTAATAGGTGACATTTTTATGTCAGGCGTAACCTACTACATAAGAAATTTCCAGCAATATGCTTCACTGAGTCACCTATCCTTTCTGATACTGGATTTGATCTGTTGAACGGTTTTTTTTACTTTTGACCGTGAAAACGTATTCTTGTTATCATAGTGTCTGTCTCTTTTTGTTAAGTTAGATGATATTTCCTAATTTAAGCGAATACTCTTGTATTCGTAGATTGTGCAGCGGATAACTGCTGCAGATGCTCTTGAACATCCACGGTTCCATGAGGTTCTACTTGCCAAGTCCAAGGAGTTTATGCCTACTTTTCCTGCTCAGCATGCACATGACAGGTCTCTCTTCTGTTGACATTCGCTTCACACATCTTAAATTTGTACACTTTTGAAAAAAGTATTTTATTCTTTTTATTATGATTTCAGGCGTAAGTGAAGAATACTGAAGAGCCCTGATCCATTAGAAGAGCAGATGAGGAAGGAGTTGCAACAAGGAGAATTTGGGACTGGTGGCTTATTTTGTTAATAGTTTAAAAATTCTTCTTCCTCTTCTTTTCTAGATATTGGGGATGCAATTTAGGGCAGATCCTATTGTTGGAAAAGGCACAACTTTTTCCACTACATGAGGATGTACTTTTGTAGCAGGTACTTTGTCGATTTCGTGGACAAACATCTTTGCCACTGCTCAGCAATCAGATTCCGAGGGCGTTTCTCTTTGGTTTGCTGTCTTTAGCGATGCCTCTTTGAAATTGTTCTAGTTAATATTAGCTTAGGTGTAACGTATAATACATTGGGCACTGTAAACAGTTAACTTGAAATTGATTTTAAATGCAATGCTGTTTGCTTTTCACTTTTGGTTCGGTCAATTAATTCTCACATTGTATTTGCAAGAGACCTTGATTTTAATCGGATGGGGCATTCTTTTGTTTTCAATGCTGAAGAATCTAACTAAAAAAACTTCATTCTGGAGGTAAATATCAATTCTGCTTACTTGGATGTATTCGCGGATCAGGAATTTCCTTGGCCCATATGGAATGGTTTTACCATATAGGATCATGCCCTAGTTCTTCTATTCGTAAATTACAAGAATGTTTTGCTAATGCACTTCTATGCATTACTTGTATATGGCAAGCTACAGTTTGGCCTTATAAAGGAGCAGTTTTATACTGTTTTCTGTGATAATTGAGTTTATTTCTTTTGTGTAGTTTGGCGTTTTGCTAAGATTAATTGATATAATTATCAGTTCTTCCCTCAAGCAAGCTGAAACTGATTTAGGTTGTATTTTGCTTGGCAGTTTCCCTTTTCTCTCTTCTTTTTTTGTAGTTTTAAAGTATACAAGTGTGCTTGCGTTTCATGTTTCTATCTCTGGTTGAGGATGAAAAATCCCGCCCCTAGCTGTTGAATGTGAGCAGAAAACTTTGACGAAGAATGTGAACTTTTATGACTTTAATCTGAAATGTCATTGCAGTGCAAGCTGGTTCAAGAGCATACTTGCAGGACTTGACATTTATAGTAATTCAGTGATTTTCCTTTCTACAGTTGTGCTATTTTGTCACCTGCATCTTAATTGATTTTATAGTTTTCTCTTGAGATTGTTGGATTTATAATTGGCATGACTTTTCTTTTGGTATTTTATTGAAGTTCTCTTTCTTATCTTGTGAAATTTAAACAGCTGAGGTCAATAAAAATATGGAAAAAGTAAATTGTGAAACATGGTCTTAAGTACATTTTTCCACTTTCTCTTGGTTGTTAGTGGTGCAGAAGATATCTTGGTTTTGAGTTGGTACATCTAGCTTATTTGTTGATGGACTTGGGTGTTTTGGCTTTATGTGCTTCATTTGTCCGTCTGCCTGTTGTTATTATTTGAGTCCCTAAAGGGAATTTTTTTATTTTTTTGAGTTTTTATTTTGTTTCGTAGCTTAATATTATTTTGAAATTTGAATGCCTTTGTCATGATCGAGATCCTTTCTGGATTTTGATTTTCTGCATACTTCGTAGAATTTAGCATCTAAATCATGAGTAGAATCTCATATATGTATTTTGGAAACATTTCATCTTCAAAGTGCCTATTTTCCATCCCTTTGCAGCAAATGTTTATGTTATTTGGGACATTAAAGTCCTAGCTGGGCAAGAGCATTGATGGGATGCGACTCTTTTGCTCCAACTGTAAAAACAGGTATTTCTAACCGAATTTTTGCTGGCAGGTTTTTGTTGCAGTGAGCAGATAACGTTCTTTTTGTCACAATGATTCGAGGCGAGCTTATATTGAAGTGCCTCGTGAACAATTGCTGGAATCCATTTTTGAAGACCCTTGGCCGAAAATCATGTTGTACAGCCCTGAGTTCATTTGTGTTACCTTCACATGAATAAAATGATTGACGATATGCTTTGCACACCATTAGATGGATGCCACCTAATGAAAGCCACCATCCTCACCCCTATATATATATATATATATATATATATATATATATATGCAAAATGTTATATCCCAATTTGCAATGAACTTAGAGGAGTCATACTTAGCTGGCGAAGGGTTAATTGTTGAATTCTGTATGCAAAATATGATTTATGATATGTACAAGGCACGTGTTTTGGCTATTTCCAGTTGTCCCGTTGAGGTTACTAGAACGAGCTTTGTTTTTGTCAATAATGTAGAACTTTCTGGGTTAATTTTGTGTGTGAATGCCTTTTTGTATTTGAAGTGGTAATAACTATGTATAGCGGGATCTTACATGAACCAAGATCGTAAACACTGACCAGTGTGCCACATACAAATTAAAATTTCCTAACAAAGTTCAGAAAAATTATCAACATTTGGACCTTCAGAATAAATGATAAATTTTTACAAAAAAATTATGCCATATACAAAAATTCCTTTCCCAATGCTTTTCAAGATCAAGATTGGGATGTTTCAATTTTTACATAGTATGTACTAGACTGAGGGGATTACTATTGTCTTCCCCAGAACAAAGGTGGCCAATGACAGTTCGAGAAAGAATATAGTATTGATGAGGCCTCGATCAACTGTCCATCCAAATATGGTGATTCCCCCAGGATTTGCCTGCAGATATATAACTGCACATGCAGTGTAACTGTGTAAATGAACCACCAATTCTATTCAACAACAATGAAGAATTATTTTCAAGTACCTTGATCTGTATCCATAGAGCAGATTTTTTATTTTTTGCTAATAATGCAGAAACATACTGGTAGATTAATATACTATAAGTCACATTTGATATTATTGATATGAAGGTCTGCGTTAGAAAACATATTATTTTTCACTTTTAAGTTGCTGAGTAAAATCTTAAGATATCTTAATATAATATGGTTTAGCCATTTGGTCATTGTGTCATTGCTGTAGGTCTCCAAGCACGATAGAGATAAATCCAATTTTATTTTGTATGTCTATGCTTATACTATTTCAAATTAAACACATACCTAGTGCAAGTCGTTTGTGGTATGAAGACATGTAAGACACAAGCTTTGTATTCATCGGTGCCGCAAGGAAATCGAGAGACTCCAAGTCACTCTCTGAGTAGTCAATATGGTACGAACTTGACTGACTCGCAGTTTCTAAACTTCCCATGCTATTTGAACTTCTCGCTAGAGATGCTTCATTGGCACTGCACGTAACCAAGGCATGCCATCGACTAGCTAATGCCCCGATACCTTGAGCTCTGTGGGAGATTTTTGCAGCAGCGTTTAAACAAAGGATTATACCCACCACTTGGACAAGTGAAGAGGCCTGTCCAATTTAGCAGATAGGAGAGTTAACTTCATCAGACAAAGTGAAAAGTTGAATTTTGGTAAGGGAGCGAACTTACTGCTGCAGTAGGGTTGATATTTAGATATAATAACTACTGATTAAATAAAATAACTTTAAAGTCAAAGAAATTCACATGACAGCCGTTTCCAGAAATTCCAAACACTCAAAAATCAGTGTGTTTAGTACTATTGGTTTAAAAACTTGTTGTCAAACATACACAATGACAAATTTTAATACCATACAGTTCAAATCCATCAATCTTAATACAAACCACTTGGTCAAAACTTCCGGTCTACGAAAACTATAGTTGCGTGGAGCAGACTTCCGGTCTATAAAAACTATAATTGCTTAAAATACAAACGACATGCTACAACACATTCTTTCCATGTCATATGTACCTTAGGGGCTCAAAGTGTACTTCATTCGAAAGTCTTGGTTCTTCCTGAGAGATCTACAAAGTCCAAGAATTTAAGAATCGAAACGACAAGAAACTGGAGGAACTTACAGCAAAATCACCCCCATTGATGAAAGTGATGATTCCATTATATCCTGTGGTTTGGAGCAAAGTCAAGAACTGGCTTATGGTCACTATCAGAAATTGCAGGAGAAGACATATTCGGAATCTGTGGCTAATTTTTGAGAGGTAGTGACGGAGACGAGCATGCTCTTGCAGCAGCATTAAAACATCGGATTCTCTTTCTAAAAGCTTCCCGTAGTCCTCAAAATGTATAATTTGCAAGTTACAAACAACATGGAACAGAATGCAGGCGGAAAGAAAGATGGTAGTCAGGTATGTCCAAGAGAATACAAATGCTAACAGAATAGCAGCAGACTGCCACCTCGACTCATGATGAACATACATAAGTCGAATAATTTCACGAGCAGTCTTTAGAAGGAAACATGGCAGCACCCAAAAAAATAGTAAACGTATTGAATCCTGAAAAAGCAGAGAAGATCCGTCTTTCACTTATGAGAGTTTAGAAGTTATGTGAAACAATCACTTGAATGACCAATTCCTCGGTGTGATGGAAATTTGCCTCTATGAGTTCCAGAAACATGGGGAAAGAAAGAAATTCATGCAAATGCTAAGTCAATGGTAAAATAATTTGTTCTATAGAAGACCATTAATCATGAACATCCGATGAATAATAGAAAGAATACATGATATTATGATTTTTCTTAAAACAGCCATAGATGCTAAGGAATCTCAATATTTGGTTTTTGAACTAACCTAGCCAGTCGAATATAAACAATAAGTCATAAAAGTCAACCAATTATTTCCAAGGATTTACTCCATCTACGCATTCTTAGTACTCAAATCATCTTGCATTTTAATCCTCAAAAGCATAAACTAGACACATTCATTGAAACAAACTGATTGATAACAGGCCCTGTTGGATTTAAAGAACTTGTCTGGATTATCATAACAGGCACTGCAATATTTTGACCACACAAATTACAAAAAATTCACTCTACCCTCTCTCATTGTAATACAGCAGTACTTACTGAAATCTTCCTTGCGTATTGCTGATTAAACCTCTCTACATGCCCACTGTACCTATCAACGAACAGAAACTTTCTCACACCATACTTTCTCAGGTTGTGCGAAACGCAAGCCAATGATGCAGCAGCCAAAGAAGCCTGGCAAATCATAATACCGATTTCAAAATTCTTAATTTGACCCTTTTCACATCCGTTACAATTAGAAAGCTCCAGCATCACCAATGGCAGCAAAACTCCAATTACCAAGAATGCGCCCCAAGAAAGCACAAAACTCAGCACCGAAGACTGGTTAAACCCCAACAACGAGAGGAAAAGCCCTAATCCGTAAAGGGTTTCTTCCAAAACAACTTCATGATCATTTAGGCGACCCGATCCTTGGGTTTCGTCTGGACATTTTAGTAGAGGGGTGTTTAATTGAGGGTCCTTCGATTCCTCCACTTGTATAAGAGTATGGGCCTCAGCCATGGATATAAAAAATGGGAGCGTTAGTGGTTTTATAAATCAATCTGACGATGAAAGAGGAGCTGGTTATCGACAAGTAACGACAGACCAGCAGTATGAGTGCTCGAAATATGAATACTACTAATTTTTGAGGCCCTATTGGATATCAAGAAGTAAAACAAAAAAAAAATAGAGATGCTGATTGCTGAAACTGTGATGAACTGCAAAACGACAACTGTTAGGTGGTCTGATTGTAATGGCCAAAATAATAAGGTTTGAAAGGTGTCACTTTAGTTGAAGGTTTAAAATACTATATTGTTAGTCATCGTCCAGGCAGTTTCTATGCTAGTGTAACCATCTGTTTGACGTGGAATCTTGTCGATAATACACCTGTGGAGCATGGAATAACCTCATTATCTACTAAGATAAAATACTTGACAGAGACGAAACTAGTTATTATTCAAATCAATTGCTACAACAAAAGAGAGAAACGGGGCCTTGGAAAAAAAAAAGGTATTCGTAACACAATCCATGGGATACCACACCCAGGAACAAATGTGAGGCAGTTTCTAATTTCCTCTGCAATCTGTTCTTCCAATGAAAATAAATTAGGTTGATAAAATAACATTAACCATTGATAGATAAATAAATAATAAAAGACCTTAAAACTGTTTATCTGTGCATCCCTCACAGTAATCTTCATACACCTCTCCCAAATCTTCTGTGTTTTATCATATATGTTTTCCCCTTACCTATCATATTCTTTAGATGTTTATTTATTCGAATAATGAGATCGTAACTAGTCAAAATGATGGTGGCAAAACCAATTTTTATTTTTGGTGCATCAATTCAGCACAAAATAATTATGTTGACGATCTGAAATATTATAGAATATACATATATATTTATGCAACATGAATATTTTAAAAGATTCTAGATAAATGGTATCTTCCCGTTTCCTTTTGTGGAATCACACATATATAATTTAAGAAGCGAAGAACTGAAGAAAAAAGTGTAGAGACAATGTATAAATTATGAAATCTCCATTCCCAGCTGCCAAGAATACAGCATCTGATGCAACATAACAAAGCCTCACGAACACACGACCTTAACTGGTTCTTATATGGAAATGCTGTTAGGAATACCTCGACCAGTTACTCCAGGAGTCGAAGAAGGTAAAAGCAACTCGTACGGGGGTACACCAGCACCACATCTGTTCTTCAAATTTACGTTCATGTTTCTTTCATGTATAATCCTTTCAATCTCATCTAGTTTCACTCGGAATGCTTCGAAAATGTTTTGAACTTCGGGATCACTATGGGGGAGGCTGTGAATACGGTGCAACTCATTGATGTACTCTTCATCCGGAGAGTGAGTCGACAACGTGTCCTGTACTGCCATAACTTTAGTTGCCTGAAGTTGAGTTGGCAATGAGGTCATGAAGGAATATTCAGGATCTTTCAGGAATTTTCTGTACTCAGGATCGCCCACTTGAGGGATAAGTTTTCGCATCAGGGTCGGACGGTTAGGAGGGTAACCTCCGAATGGATACTGTCCAAAGTTTATTGCTGCATGCTGACCAGAAGCAGTCCAGATCATCGTTGAGAGTATCCCCGATAGATCATCTTGAGTATTTAGATTTGGCCACCAGGGCTCGTTTTTTTTATCGGGGTGTCCCTCGTTCTTGATCTCATCCCACCATGCTTGAAGCTCAATGTCAGATGTGATGGAAGTTGGCTCAGAATAGTAGTGTTCAACGTAAGATTCCACCATTTCTTTTATGGCAGACCACACAAGAAGTCCATCTGCTGCGTATGGATAGTCTTCAATCACAAGTTTGATGCCACCGGCTACTGATGGATCCTCAACAGCCATACCCCTTCAAAAATTTAGACACAAGTTTAAATTTCCAAGACTTCATCAACTATATTATAGCAAAATTTTACATTATTAACGTTGATAATGTTTCATCGATCCGAGCAATCTGAGTCCAGTATGTTTTGTTTGCTCTCTTCATTTAATTTTAAACCCCAACAAAGGGAAGAAAAAAAAACAAATAGATCAGATATTGTGAAGGGCAACATATTTTGACAGGCATGAAAAGAGTTTTACCTTCCAAGTAAATCTGCTGGCAATGCTTCCATGTCAAACCGCCACAAACTCTTATAGGCGGCTGAGCTTATTTCCATGGCATATTTTCCAGGGCTGAAGCAACCTTCAATTACTCCACCACCATTTATTAAACTTTGCCTCGCAAGGGCATTTATCTCCATGGTATATCGCATATGGGGATGAAGCAATTTATACACCGGATGCATTGAGCTAAGCTGCCTATGGGTAGCAATTATATATGGTTCGACGCAAGCGTGAGTCTTCAGCCTGGCAAATCTCATTCCAGGTATAAGGAACATCCCATTATGTCAATTGATATGTCAAAAAGAAGAAAATTTGTATATCTTCTGGACTACAGACCACCAGATTCAAAAATCAGTCTTACCAGTGATAAACAAGTTGATGGACACCTGCATCATTTGAACTAACATGTGCTTTGGCTAGCTTCCAAACCCAGTGAGTTGTAGCATCATGTCCATGAGTAAAAACATACTTGTTTCCTGGCGATGAAGCTGTAGGAGGAAGTGAAAGCTCGATGACAATTGGATTGAGAATGCCATCGGGGGTATAGTAGAATACTGTTCTTGATGCGTAAGCTTTTCTATCCGGTAAGGAGTTTATCTTCTCTATGAATGGCAAGAGCATGTCATGATAATCAAGTATAAACAGTTTCTTGTCCTTGATAGCCTGCATTACACAAAAAAGCGAGAAATGAACCAAAAAAGTGAAAGACCGGCGAAAGAATGGGTAGAATCCGAGAATAAGAATGATTCTATATTTGATTATTGAAGAGCAACTACTCGGAAATTTATTCCAATTGTAGGTAAATGAGTATCACTATCCCAACAGCTTTAGATGATGGCAAAATTACAATCTACATATGTTTTAATTACATAGTGACCTAAACACTATGATTCAATTACTATACAGCATAGGTAGTCAGATAGGGCGTGTAATAGTTTGTGCTCCCAAACAACTACAACCAAAACCATTCATTTTGTAATCTGGTGAAATTCCTACAACAACTACTGAAACCTTATGAGCAGTCCTGAATGGTAAAATTTACTAAAATAAACCATTAAAAGCAAATCACAGTACTGTAGGTGTTGCATATGAAACTGATAATGTAACCAACAGCTGGATAAGCCAAAATATTTACCTCTTCTACGGAGATGCCACGAAGCTCTCTCTCTATCAATTCCTTGGTGATAGCAGACTCTGGCTGGCCGTATGTTGCAGGATCTAATTTACTCAGAATTGGAACTTCCTGCAAATAATTTCTACCATTTAAAAACTCTCCTTCAGTACTTAACAATCAAGTAAAATCAGGTATCAACTGAAAAACCTACTCTTAACAACTCGATAGCAACGGGGTTCACCCCAGCCAAAGCCTGGCGTCCGAACTCCGTATCACGCAGCCATGAAAATCTGTCTCCTGCAGAAAAGAAACTCTACTCAAGGTTAAAACTAAAGAAAATTTACCCAAACCAATCTTTGAACTCTTCAACATCAACCGAAAATATAAATGATGCCAAGTATAAAGTGATTACGCTTTATAATGGCTGGTACATCATACTTCAGTAGCTTGTCACCAACAGTGAACACTTGATTCATCATACTGCTCAAGAGCTCAGTTTTTTTTTCTTGCGACTCCTCTTGATCTTTCAAGATAACACCATCAAAATACAACTTATCTAAGTCAGAAAAGTTGGTAAAAGGGATATCCGAGCTTGATAATGTAGCAGCAATTAATGGTATCAGGTTGTGGAACAAAGCCTTCAACCTTCCAGCTGAAAATGTGTTCTGCTTAATCTCCTCAAATGTTTCATCCCGGGGAACATAAACTGGATGTGGTTTTTCAATTCTTGTCTCGGTGTAAGGATCTGATTGGAATCCAGACAAACAGTTTGAAAATGAATCATGGTTTTGGTAAAGAAAAACAGAGAAATAGAGGACCCCCAGTACCTGTTTTAGTTGGTTTTCTACCAGTTCGACATCGCCTGGGATAAGGCCATTCTTTTGTACCTAACACCTGCCTAACTAAATCTTTACTCTTATCAGGATTACCCAAATCATTGTAAACATCATAATCATAAATTCGCTCATGAAACTTCCTCTCTTGTTTCTTGCTCCCATGGAGACTTGTTAAGTCTTCGTATCGAAGATCCCTAATGCCAGCTGGGGTATGAGATGGCAGATATGCCTATCACAGTTTTAAAAAACAAAAGAAAAAAGAAAGAAGGCATCAAAACAGGTGGATTTTGATTGCCCCATAGCAGTTTTTTCAAGTTCTCGTCGTGTATTTAAGATTTGCTTCTTACCTGATTCTTGAATATAATCCTACACCGAGGATTATCTTTTCTTGAGTGGATCCATGTGGCAGAGTGAAAGAATATGGGTCCATTGCGGAATCCATGGACCAAAATTTCCATCAAGAAGAACTCTTTGTCATGGAGATTTGTAACAAGAATAGCTCCGGGATCACCGAAATCACTTGGAACTGTCAAATCAGCACCATACTCGACAACGTAGGGACTGTCTGATAGCTTTGGCAACCAACCCCTCACAAAAGTTTCAACACTCTTTCTTGATTTCGTAACTGATAAAGAGACGTGCTTTGAGATGGCCGTAGGAAGTAAAAAGTAAATAAATATATAAATAAAACACTCGCAAACAAATCATCAAATAAACAGGTTGAAATAAAACTGATGCTTCTTGTTAAATTGCAAACCACCATGATTCGTCACTTCTTATTTATCAAACGATAGATAATGAACAAGAAAAAGATTGGCAAGGCGAAAGAAGCTGAGGATCATGGCCAAAGATGTACAGGAAAGGGAAGGAAACAAAAGCCAAGGTGTGCCCCTCAAAGGAAATAGTTTGTAATTATTCTCAACAAGCCCACGGGTGGAACCATGAGAGGTGAGGGTTATCAGTAGCTGAAAGACGAAAGCACTAGGATTCTTCAACACTATGTCAAATTTCAAGATATGAGAAAAAAACATCCAAAGTGCATGAACTTCCCCTTGGAGTGGAATGCTTGTTATAGGCAGGATCATATAAACTTTTGTTTCCAACTCCTCTGTAATGCTAATCACATAGTGCCATGAGAAAGATCACCTTTGCACCAATATAATCAAATCCTACATCATTCACATAGTTCTAACGGAGAAGAGAATAATTAATTTTCACCAAAAAATGGATAGATCCAGAGGACTTATTCCTTAAGAAATAATTGCATAGTTTTCAAAATGGTGGGCAAAACTTACCAGGATCAATATCCTCACTGACGAGCTGAATAGAGATTCCTCTACCAATACCATTCATCAAAGATTCCCACTGATCTTCTATTTTATCAGTCAACTTCTCTTTCATCTTCTTCCTTATTTTAATCACTGCCCTCACATTTATCCCTTCACTGCGGGAAGAAGATGCCAAAGACCCATTATTCTCAAAAAGCTTTTCTGTTGTTTCCACACCAGACTTAGACTTGCTATCTCCACTGCTGATCACTGCCCTAACAGGTCCAAGAATCACCCTTGGCCCGTACCCAGAAAAGATATCGACTTTCCCAGCTAATCTCCGGTACTTCCCGGCACCTGTTTCGATTCCCAGTTGCCGGAGGTTGAATGATTGAGCTTGCACGTGAGCTTTCAACATCTTTTCCACGACTAAAAAATCAAAGTCAGAAGCAGTTGGCAAGAGATCTAATGCTTATCGTAGAATGGGCTGGCTTGTATTTTTTTTATGATAAGCAAGAAAGGTGTGCGGGTACTATAGTATTGCTGTGATCTTGAAAACCGGACAATTATTTATCTTAGTGTTAGTTTCACGTAATATCAATTATGATCAGGCATCCAGAGTCCATTATCATCGTGAACATCATGGTAGTAACTTTTGAGATATTTTCTATACAGAGGTTGAACGCCCAAGGCAAGAAAAATTGAATAGGATATAATATAATACATATAGCATTGCAGATTAAAGAAAACAATGGAAATACAATCGGTGCCTTTTTCTCTAGTATTGCAGCTGGTCGGATATATATATTTGGCGAGCGAGCTTGGATCAGTATCACAATATTAACAGTTGTAATGTTTAATAAAGTGTTGGGACAAATGGCTTGATAAACTATTCATATCATGCACTCAATTTAAAAAATTCAATGTTTTCTTATTACAAGTGACAGTGTGTTGAGAGGTCGACCATCTTGCTTTCTTTCTTACACGACATCATTAAATAGGCATCACCCTTACCGTCCTTGTTGCCTACTCTTTGCATTTTCAGATCTCATCTACCATTGATACACCTATTTTTGTCACGCAGACTTATTTTTCTACAACATTTTCTGGTACATCATTCACTATTTTTTTCATATATTAATCATAGATGTACTAAAACCCACAAAAGTCTGAATATATTATGTGTGAAAAAAATACTTATTATAGTAATTTAAAGAAGGTAATTAATTACGTTATAGAAACACCACTCTAACAGTTACATAATTTTCCATAAGAAAACAAAAAATTATCTTTATTCATGAAAGGATAATGGCAAGACCAGGAACGATTAATATGGACGACTACGGACTTCTATTAAAAAAGGACACTATTATTAATACCAAGATAATGTGCACGTGTTTGGTACTCTGAAATATTATGTTAGTACTGGATCGTTTTTTTTACTCAATTTGTTTTATTAGATGACCACGCAACTTTTTATGGTCTCACATTATCTCCAACATATATAGGTGTTATAACATCCAAAATTAATACCATTGTGGATGCTCTAATTGTTGCTAGTTGTGCTATTTAAAAGTGGATCTAACTGTGTTGAATAACTCAAAAAGAACCATTTAATTTCCTAATGAATTCAATTGAGTCACGTAATATTTCTGAAAATAAAATAGAACATAGATTCTCAAGCTCGATGTCTTTTGTGAACGAGACATAAAAAAAAAACCAAGCTTTGCCGCAAATAAAACGTGGTAGATCGAATTTGTTTCGTGATTATCGTCAAAATGTATCAAGAGCCAGCCAACGCCACGCCCCAATCCATTGACAATGCAGCAACAGAACAAATGTTGCAGTTGTTTGCATATTATTCCAATGACAACATTACATAAATGAAGAAGCTTGTCAGGGATCTAGAAAAGGAAGTAATTTCGAGAGAGTGGAACAACACTGGCGGCCGTGCAGGTAAGAACCTCTCCATCTGCTGTCACTGTGTATGTCTCTGGATCAACTGTGATGTCTGGAAGGGTGTCGTTGAGCTTCATGTCGAGCTTTGTGAGCTTCCTCACATTGCCTACGGCTTCCACCCGTTTGTCAAGTCTGTAAAGTTCTTTCACTCCGGAGTCTAGAGCCACCTGTGAATGCAGAGTACAAGTGCACAGAAATAACGTGACCTGTGCAAGAAAATAGAGAGAAACCCAAGGAAGAGAAAGACATACCTTGCTGACAAAAGAAATTGAATTGGCACTCCCCGCTTTGCCAAATGCTCCAAACATTGGCCTCATGGTCACCTGTATTTGTGAACCTGATCAAGAATATTCATATCTGGAAAGTTTGGGTATCAATCTATTTATATATGTCGCCTTGATCTACCAAATTAATTAAATGTTGTGCAGATAGTCATGCCTTAAAACATCACGAAAGGCTAAAATTTTAAAGCAACTACCCCTATTGGATGGAGAATGCTATCTAGAGTATTCAACTTGATACGTCGACGGGAAAGATACTGCTGAGAAATCTAGTCAAGTTTTGCATTAATTAGTATCATTGTTACCGGTTCTGGAGTTGGAATGCTTGCATTTGGATCGCCCATATCAGACCATGCTATAGTCCCACCTTTTATCACCATCTCTGGCTTAGCACCAAAAAATGAGGGCTTCCACAAAACAAGATCAGCCAACTTACCCACCTGTAGCCGAGTCAGATGTTCAATTTTCAGAAGCATATTAAATATATCCTGGATAACCTGGATACACTATCTTTATAGAAGACTAAACTCATTTTCACGATTGATGATGTTAGAAAGTAGTTGTTCTACCTCAACCGAACCAATAACATCGGAAAATCCACAAGCTATAGCAGGATTGATTGTGTACTTCGCAATGTATCTCTTGATCCGTGAATTATCGTTCTCTGATGCGGTGCTGTCAAGTGGCCCTCTAACTACCTTCATTTTATGAGCAGTTTGCCAAGTTCTGCAAATTACCTATCAAGAAAAGCACATTCATAATCATAATTTGAGTTTGATATTGAAATAACTTTAAACCCTAAAATCTTCGTGAGCAGCAATCTCTTGTTTGATATATGTAAGCACCAACTGCTCTCATTGGCAGTGTGACAAGGCAATTGAAACATCACAAAGTTAGAGAGAGACAAAGGTTGGAGGAGAAATCACCTCTCCGATACGACCCATGGCCTGCGAATCAGAAGATATGATACTGATTGCACCCATATCATGCAATATATCTTCTGCAGCTATCGTTTCAGCACGAATTCGTGACTCAGCAAAAGCAACATCCTCTCTGATATCCTTGTCAAGGTGATGGCAAACCATCTGCATAAGAATGTATTTCACCATAACGAAATATTCCTTTTTCTTTTGGTTTACTACCCAAAAAGCGAGGTCCATTAGTGTTTTAGGCTATTCACTTACAAGCATGTCAAGATGCTCATCTACCGTATTGGAAGTAAATGGGCGTGTAGGATTAGTTGACGAGGGGAGAACATTTTTTACACCACAAACTTTAATGATATCTGGAGCGTGACCACCACCTGCGCCTTCACTGTGTAAATGTCAATACCTCACATAAACAAAATTTAGAGTGGATCCAAGAATGGAGGTATAATTTATTACCTGTGATAAGTATGAATGGTTCGACCTTTGAATGCTTCAATAGTATGCTCAACAAACCCAGATTCATTTAATGTATCCGTGTGGATATTGACCTATCCAATCTTATCATGCATAAATAAGATATTTAAAAACCATGAAGAGGCTTAATCTGGGGCAATGAAGAAGCAAGCAACCTGAACATCATATTCTTCTGCAACAGACAGACAGCTATCTATTGCTGCTGGAGTTGTTCCCCAGTCCTCATGAAGCTTTAATCCCATCGCACCAGCCTTGATTACTTCATGTAAGCCTTCTGCTTTGGCTGTGTTTCCCTTTTTGATTGAAAGAAAGAGAGAAAACAGTATTAACACTCAAAAGCTTTCAGTTGGGACGGAAACATACTCAAGCAGAATTTCCACCCAAAAGGCTTGTAAAATATTTGAACTCATGTCACTGAGAACAGTTCCTACTTTTCCCGTGAAACCAAAATTGAGGGGTAAAGTGTCTGTCGATTGCAACATTAATTTCATGTGAAATGGTGCTGGTGTACAAGTAGTAGCACGAGTTCCATCAGCCGGCCCTGTACCACCTCCCACCAGCGTGGTGATACCTAGACACATTTAATAATAACACAGACATGAGAAGACAAGTATACTTAATATGTACTGACTGCACTTTATAAGAACTGAGAGCTCACAAGCAACATAAGCAAACATGCTCCTCATAGGTAAATGATTTTTTTAAACATGCTTGGTGTAAATGAAAAGGTCAGAGAAATCTCACCACTTGTTATTGCTTCAAATGCCAATTGAGGGCATATAAAATGCACATGACAATCTATAGCTCCTGCAGTAACAATCATTCCTTCTCCAGCGATAACCTCAGTATTTACCTGCTCAGAAATATTGTAATTAGAGATTAAACCTAAAAATTGCATGTCCCAGTAGATCATGGACTCACTCCTATTATCATATTGCTCAGGACTCCATTCATGATATCTGGATTGCCTGCTTTTCCAAGAGAAGAAATATTACCATCTTTAATGCCTATATCAGCCTTAAAGATTCCCGTATAGTCAACTATCACAGCGTTAGTAATAACAGTATCCAAACAGTCCAATGAAGAATATCCACTAGCCTGTCCCATTCCATCTCTCAGAACTTTTCCACCACCAAATACACACTCATCCCCATAGACAGTAAAATCTCTTTCTACTTCTGCAAGTAAATCACTGTCTCCTAGCCGAATTTTGTCACCAGTGGTGGGGCCATACATATTAGCATAGGTTTCACGATGCATTGAATGCAGAAAAGGAGATCCTTCTTCAATGACACCTTCTCTGAAATATCATAAGAATAGCATATTCATGACCACAAGATGGATCAAATTTATCCAAATTCAAACTGAAACAAAAAAATAACTGTTTGGGACTATCTGACATGGCATTTGTTTCCTCCAGAACACCAAATCCTCCTTCATGTACGGTTTTCATCACTTCAGCAATTTTGGTTTCATCCACCATACCATCGACAATACTATTTCCTCCCCTAATCACTTGTCTACCTCCAATCCTGACAAGAGTAACGGTTTTGGCGTCCCCTGGCTGACAAAACAGAACCAGTGTTTATAAAACAAAAAGATGAATTGAAGCAACATCACCCGAAATACTTTTGCTTCAAGACAAGTATTGTATTCGAAGCATATCAAATATGAATGAGCTGCAAACTTTATTTTGTAGAAGTAGCTGATATTATGGTGATTTAGATTTAGAAATGAAAATCTTGTCCATGAAACTGCTAACCAAAGTTACAGTATGTCAAAGCTTAAACCTCGAAACGTGTAGCTGTCCCGGCTGGGATATTTAGCCGCATGCCGTAAGCTTTCCTTCGATCGAAAACCAAATATGGATTGACCTCAATGAAGTGATAATGACTCCCAACCTGAAAGCAAAAATAAATAAGTATTGAAAAAGTTGCAGCACATATTTATACGATCGTTAAAATTTTTACCTGTTATTTAGTTGACCATCACTTAACTAGGCAAGTAATATGGAAGGGAAAGGAACATTGATCAATAATTAGTCCATATGGAGCTACATACCCAGGAAGAATGTGACCAATAATATGAAGCAAAGGTCAGGATGCAGAGTAAAAGCTAAAGTGGCCATCATGCAAACTTTCTCAATAAATAGCCTGAAATGTGTCCGTTCCCTAAGTTCAATGCATAACAAACTTTGTTCCATATGGACAATGAGCCAGGCGTTGTTATGAAACCAAGTTTGACTAGAAGATAGAGCAAGCCGGTGCCAACAAAAAGAAGAAGAAAAAAATTGAAAGAGTTCATGAATGAGTACCTGAATTGGCCTGTCTCCAGTGTTCCGAACTTTGAGAACTATGCATTTTCTTCCAGAGTTGATTAAAATTTGACTTGGTCTAACTATTAATTCACCAGGAATTTTAGCATCTGAAACTTCTGGAAACCTGTCCACAGAAGGAACTGCAGTACAAATCCACACCATACTTCAATAGCAAATTATAGAAAAATCGTTTCCAGCCCATAATAAACAGAAGTAGATAAAAGACTATGATTCTATAGCCAATTAATTAATATTCCTCATACAGACTTCTTTGTGGTCGTGCCTTTTGAGGTCAAGACTGTAATGAAAACATTCGCTACGCATACATTCTATAGGCTTATGATGGTAAGATATAACTTTCATGTGTTCGTCCCACAAGTTTTAGACTTAATTTATTCTCAAAAGTGTGCATAATCAGTAGAAATTTAGTCCATGCAACTTAATTCCATTGGAAACATTGGAAATTTGCTAAGCTATAGAAATATGGTTTCTGAAAGGGATGAACTAATGGTCTCGCATTAGTTGAAAAAAACACAAGAAAGGTCCTTTAGCCACATAATCACCTGGAAGAAAGGAGCCGTGTAAAGCCAGCTCCAGGTTTCCATTTTCACTTGATATGGGATCATGGATTGTGATCAACTTTGTCCCGTCATGAAAAGTCCCCTCAACCTATATGTGCAGTCATAAACTAATTTACTTCATCAAAATAAATCAGTCACAGGGTAAATATAATTGCAAAAGGCAGGGGAATACTTCCTAAAAGCAATGATGATTAATACCTGGACCGTATGCAGAAGATAAAGAACAGATGGGAGAACTTGTCGTCTGCAAATACGAGAAATCCTTAAATTATATGATTGCTGCCGACAGTCATCAAACACTCTTCTCTATAAATCATAGAACTTCTTTTAAACAATCAAAGATCAGCGGTTCTGGAGTTTTCCATGTTCATATTCACATTTGCGACTAAGAACAAGGTCATCTGCAGCATGGAACTATGAACTCAATGGAAGAACAAGATCTGTAACACTATTACCTTCCCAACAACTGCCTCCCAAGATCCATCAACTCCACAACACTCTTATCACCATTGCGCACAAATTCCAAGATCTATTCGCCAACAACAAAGTTCTCATCAAAGACAGGATAATGCTCTGTTTGAATTTCACCATTCATTGAGAGAAACATGGTCTTTGGTTGTTAATACACGGAAAGGAACAAAAAATCGAGGACCCAATTGCATAAGCAGTTATGATTTCAGAATGTTAAAGTCTCTTGAATCCATGAATTCTATTGAAGAATTTTCCAAAAATAAATGATGCTTGCTCTTATGAAATAAAAGTGTCAGCAAAAATCAAGTGTTAGTTAATCAGCTTATATCTGTTTTGCTCTACTATATTTGTGAAAATAATCGAATTTCGTCAATGATAGAATCGTTGACCATTATCAATTCATCATACTTTAAATCAATCTACAAAGTAAAATGCACTCATTAATCCGAAAACGATAGATAAAAGAAGAAATAAGCGTATCACGTGGAGTAATCCAATAAAGTTTGTCATGTAAGCTTCAAAGTAACTAAAAAACCAACACCTGAGATGCTATAAGAGCAACAGATTCAGCGTGATTGAGTCTTAACCCACGAGCCAACCGCTTCTGGGCTAATGCTCCAGCATTATGGAGCATTAGTTTGTCCATTTCTCTGGGTGACAATTTCATGTCCTTGTATGGCTTTTTGCAAATCTCTGCAGCAAATGAAGTGATCTTGGAGCAAAAAAATCAATCGGTGCGAATCAAGTAGATTGATGGTTAATCGACAGGTCAGAAGCTCTGAGCTAGAGTCTCTGTGAAGCGAAGAAGAGGAGAGCACACAGTTTATTACATTGTTCTGGTTTGGTTTCTTTAGTGTAGGAACCAAACTGCAATTTCTTCCGGTTTGACTTGAAGAAATTAATGTTCCCGCTGGATACTAAATGTCTCCAAATGACTTTGCAGATTAACTGGAACTAATTATTTTGTATAATTAATCATTGGGTGGTAACTGTTAAGAGATTTCACTGAGGGGTGTTTGTGCTATTTCTCGTCCCAATCAGCCCCTTGCAAATTAAAAATGGCAAAACCAGCCCAAGTCGTTTTGCAACTACAACTAAGGCCCCACACACGTGTACATTTGATCATCACATCTCATGTAAGCGTCATTCACCGTTGGATATCGAGTTTTTCGAGAACTCACATCCTGACCGTGGATTATCCTAACCAGTCCGCAAGGCGCAACTTCCTACTTACCTGTTCGAATTTGACAGTCAGCCCCATCGCCCATCGGACGACCATTTCATGCATCATGGTACGTATATTGTCCCAATTTGGCATTTTTGTTTATGGAAAGGGTGGAAAAGATGAGATTTTGGCTTTTGAAACGATCGATTTGTTGCTGCAACTGTTAGTTCGAGAAGCCTTCCTTTTGTTTTCTTTGATCAATGCGTATTAGGGTTCTTGTTGTCACTCAAATAATTTATTAATTTTTGTCTCAATTAGTGTGTTTCGACGGCGCTACAACGATTTGGTGTGGAATAGCATTTGAAATTCATGATTAGGAGGGTGTGGATTTGAAATCCAAGGGAGACAAAAGAGAGAATTAAAACTGGATTTTTTATCCACTCTTAACCCAATAATAATCATATTGTATGTGCCGAGTTTGTTTCAAATGTATTTACTCCGGTAGAAATGCCACCATTTCTTGCACATGGGAGAGGGTTCCAGTTTCACGTTTTCTTTCCAGTCCCTGGTCTTACTTATGGTGTGGCATGACTAGTTAATTTACTGGATTAATATTTATTTTCACACAGTTGTGTTGCTCTTAAGTCTATAATAAATTGCTAGGAACAACTAGGCATTATCTGCAAAAGTATTCTTGTGTTTATTGTCCACCTGTGGACTTGGATTTGCTATTTCTTTCTCACAACGTTAACTGCTGGTTCCTACCTAGCTCTTTATGAAGTATCTAAGTTACGCTTACTCTTGTCTTTTTTTTGACAGGCACGTGTAAAGAGCATTCTTTCTCTGCAAAGAACTGCTTTGGTTCGGGTTTCCAGCAAGAATTGGGGCGTGTCAGCTAGATATTTCAGTACCACACAGGCTGCAACAACTTCTGCTACGCCACAGCCTCCTCCGCCTCCACCTCCTCCTGAGAAAACTCACTTCGGTGGCCTTAAAGACGAGGATCGCATTTTTACAAATGTATATGGCATACATGATCCCTTTCTCAAAGGCGCCATGAAACGAGGAGACTGGTATAGGACAAAAGATCTGGTACTGAAGGGTGCTGATTGGATTGTCAATGAGATGAAGAGATCTGGTCTTCGTGGACGTGGTGGAGCTGGTTTTCCTTCTGGTCTTAAATGGTCCTTTATGCCTAAAACTTCTGATGGTCGTCCATCATATCTTGTTGTTAATGCCGATGAAAGTGAACCTGGAACATGCAAAGATAGAGAAATTATGCGCCACGATCCACACAAATTACTTGAAGGTTGTCTGATTGCTGGAGTAGGAATGAGGGCGTCAGCTGCGTATATTTATATTCGAGGTGAATATGTTAACGAAAGGAAGAACCTTGAGAAAGCCAGGAAAGAAGCTTATGAAGCTGGATACTTGGGGAAGAATGCCTGTGGATCGGGTTATGATTTTGACGTACATATCCACTTTGGTGCTGGGGCATATATTTGTGGTGAAGAGACGGCTCTCCTGGAGAGCCTAGAGGGTAAGCAAGGAAAGCCTAGGTTGAAGCCACCCTTTCCAGCCAATTCAGGACTATATGGCTGCCCCACTACCGTTACAAATGTTGAAACAGTGGCTGTTTCACCCACGATACTTAGGCGTGGACCTGAATGGTTTGCCAGTTTTGGAAGGAAAAACAATTCTGGAACAAAACTCTTTTGCATCTCGGGTCATGTAAACAAGCCTTGCACAGTTGAAGAGGAAATGAGTATACCATTGAGAGAGCTCTTAGAGCGACACTGTGGAGGTGTTCGGGGTGGATGGGACAACTTACTCGCTGTTATACCTGGTGGCTCGTCGGTTCCATTACTTCCCAAGAGCATATGTGAGGATGTGATCATGGATTTTGATGCACTCAAGGCTGCTCAGTCGGGATTGGGAACTGCTGCTGTGATTGTGATGGATAAGTCTACTGATGTAGTAGACGCTATAGCCCGACTTTCTTACTTCTACAAGCATGAGAGTTGCGGTCAGTGTACACCTTGTAGAGAAGGCACTGGGTGGCTTTGGATGATCATGGAGAGATTGAAGGTGGGAAATGCGAAATTGGAGGAGATTGACATGCTTCAGGAGGTGACAAAGCAAATTGAAGGGCACACAATCTGTGCCTTGGGTGATGCTGCTGCTTGGCCGGTTCAGGGGCTTATCAGGCACTTTAGACCAGAACTTGAAAGAAGGATTAGGGAGCGAGCAAATAGAGAATTACAACAGGCTGCTGCTGCGTAATTCATTCACAGGTTTGTTCTATCAACAAATTTTCATTTTCTTGGAAGATCTCTTACCTGTGATACAAAAATAGTAGCCGGGTTTACATTCTTAAGTTTGATGCATGAACTACGCCATGGTCAAGAAATTGCTCCTCCGTTATATTTGCTTGTTGGACGTAAGTTTGGTGCCAGTTAGATTTGCAAACAAAAATATTGAAGGAGATAAACTGTTGCATTCCACAGTTTAACCAAATTTTCTCGCCATTTGGATGAAAAGTTGAAATAGTATAAAAAAATTGACAATCTTGATACTTCCTGGATAACTGTTAATTGCCACTGTTTAACCAGATCTCGCCATTTGGATGACAAATAGAAATAATTTAGAGAATTAACAATCCTGGTGCGACTTTCTTACTCTGATACACTTTGGTGTTTTCGAATTGCTTTTTGCTTTTGATATTATAAGTATCCTATATTGTGAAATGCTATCTGCCGTCATTTATTGGTTTTTAAGTAGACACCGATTTGTCTTCTCATTATATATCAAAGTTTTTGAGTTTTGGGAGATTCTTGTAAATGAAATAGCAGTACTTTTGCTCCTCCACTTCAGATTCATAACCTCAAACTTCTGGATTTCTGTTTTGTAGGGAAGCACAACCTCTATTTGATGCAGTTGAATAAACGTCCGACAAAATGGAGCATTTACTATGTATTTTGAACAACCCATGTTGTGTTCAGACATAAGGGATACAGATGAAATGTTGTCTGATCGACATTTTTTGTTGTCTTAAGAATTTTGCTGCCGATTTCGTTTGACATCTTTATTATCGGACATTTGTTGGTCAATGAATGTAATTGTTGATCGCGTGTTGCCATGAATAGTTGTCACCTTGGATTATCAACTTATTCAAGGATCTCGATTGCTCTAAAATAACATATTAAGTTTTAATTGACTGATGAGCCTTTCATCTATCATTGTCGATGCTGTGCTCGTCTATAAAGTAAATATTTTGGGAGGGTTTTGAGTGACTTTCAAAGAAGTTGATTAATGTTCGGGCATTTGAGATCGTGTCATATTTTTCTAATATTATCTAAACAATATTTTCTATATATGTATTATATATATGTTCGTCTGATTCGCTTATATATTCATACACATACACTTCATGATTTTATTTAAAACTGCGTACCACTTTTCCAAATCGAAACCCAAGTGTGCAATCAAAATATGTACAAGTACTTCAGTTTGATGGAGAGTTGATCAGAAAATTATTTGACATTGACATTGTTGAGAAACCATAAAATTGTGTTGAATGTCTAACGATTCGGTTGAGGTAGAAAAGAAAATGAACGATTCAAGATTGGTCCGCGCAAACAGACAACCTTCCTCCACCTAAGGTGCCTATTCCTTTGGGTTGGATCCAAAATTTTCCAAGTCTTTAACTGCTATCCTGTTCAGGATGGATTGGAATATTTTCCAAATCATGAGAATCGTCCATTATTTCCTCTGGAGGCTTCCTTGCAAGATGTTGAAATCTGGGATTTCTGTATTGAAAATAACGGTATGAATTTTTGCTCTTTTTTCTGGATCACATGCATGTCTGCTTAATTTTTAATATGCAGGAAACGTGGACAAGTTCAAAAACCGAAAGAAGTGCCAGACGAGGGCGTCCTCTTCATACCTGTGGGGAATCCATGCTAGCAATTGGTCACAATGCATTGACAAAAGCACAACATTTCGATGAACCGTTGGGATCTGCGGCTACAAGAGTTGTCTCATTCTTCGACACCTTGTTCCCTTTCATACACACCATGCTCTATCAATGGCTATCGATGCTATCTTTCATGGATGATCATATCCTCACCGTTGAGCATGCAGTGGAGCTCCTTTTCCCTCCATCCAAGCGTCTCTTCGATAAGATGGATCTTCTTGTTCGTGATCATGCACAAGTTTTACCAGAGAAATTTTTTGATCATATTCTCGGACCATTTCTTGATTTTCTGCTTCCGTGGCTGCTTTTTCTTGTTTCCATTTTCAATCTCTGGGGATCAAAGAGCGTTCGGGAAAAAGGAAAGCCCAATACATATTCTTCAAATATTCATCATGACTCAGCCCCAAACCCGAATTCTATCAAGTGCACCTACAAGGAAATACTTGAGAGTGGGGACAAGCTGCAGCGATATCCACATTAATTTTTTTAAAATGGAAAAAAACATTTAGTTTTTTTTTATTCTTTGTATTTAAGGGAGCTAGTTATAAAAATTATATATGTATCGAGGTATTTAAGTTTTATGATGCTTCTATTCCTATGTGTTAAGTTAGAGCTGGTTTTCATTATTTGTGTTGTGCATGGAACCATATTTAACAACATATTTTTTTACTAATTGTTTTTCCAACATACAACTGTTATACTTTATGTATTCTCATGTACGAAAAGGAAACATTGCTCAAATAGTATTGTAGTAATATCTGGAAGGTAAAAACGCGACTCGCATTACTTTACTTTTCAGAAATATCAAAATTCGAACTAAAAGATATGTTTGTGGATTTTAAAATGCTACTCTTAAACTATAATAACCAATTCACATTGGGCTGTTTATGAAGCCCAATTATTAACGAGCTACCTATTCCAACCAATGAGGACAATTTTGTCAAAAAGGGCAATGTGACTAGGGTCTTCGAGCAACGGCCACGGCATTCCGATTTGTAATCGCAAACTCAAAGGGAGGAGCTAGTTATAAAAATTATGTATGTACCGAGGTAATTAAGTTTTATGATGCTTCTATGCCTATGTGTTGAGTTAGAGTTGGTTTCCATTATTTTGAGTGTTGTGCATGGAACCATATTTAACAACATAATTTTTTACTAATTGTTTTTCCACCATACAACTGTTAGACTTTATGTATTCTCATGTACGTAAAGGAAACATTGCTCAAATAGTATTGTATTAATATCTGGAAGGTAAAAACGCGACCTGCATTACTTTACTTTTCAGAAATATCAAAATTCGAACTAAAAGATATGTTTGTGGATTTTAAAATGCTACCCTTAAAACAATAATAACCATTCACATTGGGCTGTTTATGAAGCCCAGTTATTAACGGGCTACCTATTCTGTAATGCCCAGATATTTTAGAGGTCACAAACTAGAAAGATTTGAAATTGAGGGATTACAATGCTATTCTATTAAACTCTGTTTCTATCGAGTTTCAGAATTCAGATATATATTGTTTAGTTTTTTATCATTTAAGAGCTAAATTCCAAACCATTCACATTGGGCTGTTTATGGAGCCCAAATATTAACGGGTTACCTATTCCAACCAACTGAGGACAATTTTGTCAAAAAGGGCAATGTGACTAGGGTCTTCGAGCAACGGCCACGGCATTCCGATTTGTAATCGCAAACTCAAAGGAAGGAACTATATAAAAATTATATATGTACCGAGGTAATTAAGTTTTATGATGTTTCTATGCCTATGTGTTGAGTTAGAGTTGGTTTTCATTATTTTGAGTGTTGTGCATGGAACCATATTTAACAACATAATTTTTTACTAATTGTTTTTCCAGCTACAAAAGTTAGACTTTATGTATTCTGATGTACGAAAAGAAAACATTGCTCAAATAGTATTGTATTATATCTGGAAGGTAAAAACGCGACTCGCATTACTTTACTTTTCAGAAATATCAAAATTCGAACTAAAAGATATGTTTATGGATTTTAAAATGCTACTCTTAAAATTATAATAACCATTCACATTGGGCTGTTTATGAAGCCCAATTATTAACGAGCTACCTATTCCAACCAATGAGGACAATTTTGTCAAAAAGGGCAATGTGACTAGGGTTTTAGAGCAACG